>OMNM01033980.1:0-28909 GCA_900302745.1 Parablennius parvicornis | reverse complement strand
TGCCAGGAAATGAAAACATGTGATGTCATGCTTTAATAGGAAGTGCTCACAGTCACACTCAAATACATTGCACAGACACCATATAACACACACACAATCTCAATCTCAATATCACACACACACACACACACACACACACACACACACACACACACACACACACACACACACACACACACACACACACACACACGAGCAGGTGAAGATTATCTCATGCGTTGATGAGGTGTTGCGTCACTGACTGACGGGGGGCTACAAAAGGCCCAAAATAAATATCAAAAAATTGTTGTATTCTTAACACTGAAACCTTCAATTTGAAATGAAAAAGGGATATCATTTCTACTCTCACTGCAGTGACCTAACGTATTTCATACTTCATTAATTCTCTCCATCGCTCTCGGGGGAGTAATCAGCGTGCAACGTCAGGGCGTCTACCAGGAATAATAGTCATTACTGTCTTTTTTGTTGCTGTTGTCATTAGTTCTAATTAAATTTGCATGCTGCCCTGTTGTTCCGGCATGTGTAACGGCGTCTTGTAGGTGTGTATGAGAGAGTGGGAGAAAGGTGTGATGTTCTAACGGTCACAGGAAGGCGGGTGACTGCACACAGAAGCACTGGGAGTCGTGGCTGACCATTAGTTCTGCGAGGCCTCAAAGCAATAAAACACGAGCTCAACGTGGACTTATCGGCTCTGACATCAGTTGCTGATGAGTCAGAGGTTGTGCGTGTTTGTGTGTGTATGTGTGTATGTGTGTCCATGTGTCCAGGTGTGGTGAATTTACAGTTAAAGCCAAACCCCCGTAGATTAGCGAGCGTACGCAAATCACCTGTACACATGCCGACTCCGGGAAATCCCCTGCAGCCTGCTCAGCTAGCGGTGTGTGTTGCATTGAAGTGATAAACATGTGGCTTTAGCAGTAATCCTAATGAGGACAAGCACAAATGTGTTCTGAATTGATCCGAATAGCTAAACCTCAGCAATATGTAACATAATCGCCTGTTCAGATTTGAAATAATCGCCTGAGGTTCCAGACAGAGACACCATTATCTTTAAGTGCGTTGTTAAAGTGTCTCTATATCCAATTGTGTGGGAGTAATTGCATAATTGATGAAAATTTGAATAATTTGTGAGGATCAACAGTTTTTTTTTTTTTTTTTTTTCCAAGGCTGTGTTTGAGGTTCACACCCATGGGTAGGGCCCAGTGCAGGCCAGGTGAACAGACAGTTGGACATGCTATGATGTTGGCGTATACACTGTGTATCAGAGATGCGGGAAAGTATGCAAAATCTGAGGTTGGCGCCTCTCAACACAACCAACCTCTCCATCGCTCTTGTCTTTGCTTTTTTTTGTCCCTCCTTTGGACTATAAGCCAAATCGAAACCGTACCTTTTCAAGTCATGTGAATTTTACCTGCATGTTAGTCTTGATAATAGATTAATAATAATAAAAAAGTAACAAGTTGTGTAGTTATTCTTTCACAGGAACTTTGTCACAGTTGATTCTAATGGCCATGCAGACGCTGAAATATGGTCCTGGCTGTGGAGGATAACACACATCGGTCATTCGGGAATGCTGGAGATAAGGAATGGGATTTGGGAACTGCTGGGACTTTGCATTCCCACGGAAGATTGTTTGTGTCCTCCAGTAGGCAGTCATACAATCTGTGGTCTCAATAAACACTCATAAAGCTCGCAGACTCGCACACAAGTCCGCCAGCGTTATCGGAATAACACATAAACGCGAGTGTGAAGACTGTACATAAATCATGTGAGATAAAGAAAGGCAAAGGAAGAGCAAGCGAGGGAAACTTTTATCTGAGCGCCGTGGATTAAATGAAACATCTCCATGAGATTTTTCTAAAGAACACAATAAAAAGGCCATAAGGTCTCTGATGAGCTATTTTGAAAGCGGTCCCTGCTGCACAGAGGAAAGCCCACACACGCCACACTCAGCAGATTCAAGCTTATTTGCCTGGAAACACAGCCTGGCCAGCTTGCAGTGTGTTGAGGCCGTACACACCTTCACTAAACAGCTGTCACGGCGAAAACAATAGCTGAGTTTGTTTTGTTTTGTTTTTTTTTTATTCCACGTCTGGACTTGTCACCTCATTAGCAACAAAATCCCTTCTCAGATCTGATTTGTTGTCAGCTACAGGTTAACCTGTACAACCAGATGTGAAGCTGCTGTTTTCATGAAAACACCTCATAGAAACTGATTTTTCATAATTGTTCAAAATTATTTTTTTTAAAGGGTTTTCATTTAAAAGGTTCAAAGATCACAACCTTAGAGTCTGTTTTAAAGAGTCAAGTACAAAGACTCCAGGTGCAGCTTGACGAATCGAGGTGTTTTAAACAGGCCCAAGTCTAGTGTAAAAACGCTGGATTATTTATTTATTTATTCATTACTTTATTTATTATCTGTATATTTATTTTTAAGAATGGAAATCCACTTTTTAAGGACATACAGTCTCATTTGAAAGATTCCTGTTCAGATTCAGATAAATGTAGATGTTAAATGGCTTAAAGCAAGGGGTGTCAAACATAAGGCCGGTGGGGAAAAACTGGCCCACATGAGGTTCCAATGTGGTCAAACCACCAAGCAAACACGAAAAAAAAAATTCAGAGAAAACATTAGAAAACAAATTATTTTTTACGATAGCTGCCACAACACAACACTGAGACTCAGGCTGATGCTGCCAAGAAAGGTAGCAAACTAGCATTAGCTTCACAGTGATGCTGTCAGGGTGAGTTTGTAAAAATACCCATAATGCAACAGCTACAGGAGAAATTTGTTGGACATTGCATTGAACTTTGCAGCAGAAATTTTCCTTATAATACAATCTTGAAAGTTTAAATTTAAAGATAAATATGGCACTATTTTACTGGTTCGGACCACTCAAGATGAATTTGGGCAGCATTTACCCTTCAAGCTAAAATGTGTTTGGCATGCCTGACTTTTGAGTTTGGTAGAAAAAATTGATAGGCCATCCATGTTGAGATTTAAAAATCTAGTTCCAGATTTAGGAAACCAGGTCTAGAATTAGGAATGCAAGTTTAGTTCTACAAATCCAAGTGTAGTTGAAAGAGTAAAAATTCTATATTTGAGTTTTATCAATCCAGGTGTGGTTTAAAAAAGTTCACCTTTTTGTAATTAGAGAAGGTAAAAAACAAACAACAAAAAAACAGTTGTGATAACTTTACAGTGTCTGCAAGGGCACAGAGATGCTGTTCAGAAGCCAAACACCATACAGGTCCAGGCTGTAAACCCATATTGATGTTTGCACTTTACTAACGTGATAAATGCCTGTGTGGCATTGTGACACTCAGTCAAGGATTCACTCTCCTGGGCTGTCGGAGTGTTGTTTCTTAAAAAGTGCTTTTGGCTGCGTTCAGTGTGTCAAACATAAAACTAAATCAGGGGTGTCACAGTACAATAGACTCAACAATTATCTGCAGAAATTAGGTCTCAAACTATCGTCTCAAACAGATGGAAGAATGAAGTGTTGTGATAACAAAGTCAGGAGGGAATGCATGTGTCTGCTGTCTGATGATGGAGAAGAAAAAGCACAAAACACAGAACACAGTGATGAAAAATTCCAAAAGGGACCTAGTACAAGCATCCACAGCAGATTGAACCCAATGAGGTTAAATCCATCTGAAGTACTTCCAGCTGGGTTTTTCTGTTGTGATTTCTGCGTCTTTTCGGAGTGCCCAGAGGAGTCGGGGTAATTGTGTCAGCATGTGTGTACTCTACTCAGACTTTGTAGCATTGTGTGGTGTTATGTTCCTCTTTCCACAGAAGGCCATGTCACTGTTTTACTGACTATCGGATATTTATCACTTCTCTTTCGCAGAAGTCTTCAAAGGCCAAACTGTGGTTGGTCCAGTCAATTTCACATCAGTTTAACTTGTCTGTGCACCACACTGCTGGTGTGTGTGGCTTCAGTATCTGTGCTGAAAGGGCAGTAACAGAATTATAGTTTAAACTCTCTGCTTTTTGAGCTGAATTGAATTAAACTTGATCAATTGTGGTTTTATGTTTTATGCATCACTGAAGCTGCAAATAAAACTTTTTTTAAAGTGCATGCACTGGAACTGCACATGCACACATTGTGAATAATTGCAGCAGAACCATTTCATGCATGCCAGAACTTTGACTGCCAAAACTTCACAGTGCCTGCTGCAATATGGAATTTAAAAAGGTTTTTTTTTTTGTCCCCCAACTCATTATGGTCAATCTCTGTCTACAGTTATGAGGAACAGAATGAGTTGTTCCTAATGCCGACCACATTACATCTTGAACTTGCACAGTTAGTAGAAAAAGAATCTTTCTGAGCAGTGGAAGTGATTATTCTGACCAGAGGAAAATTTGAGAATCTTAAAACATGCTGCACAGACAAATGGTGGGCAGAAGGTGCAAGGAATTTGGGATATCAATATTCAGTATTCCTTGTCAAACTTGTCATTGTGATGATAAATATCAAACATTTTTTTGTCTATAATAATAACCAAAAAGATCATTATTCCAACTTTGAGGCTTCTGTAGGTTTATATTACAATACAAAGAGCAGGTTTTATTAATGTGCATTTGTAAATATATTGAATATGTTGTAAAGACACTACTAAAATCCATCAATAGTTTTATAATAGACATTCAGGAGCATCAAACTTCTTTTAGTTCAGGTGCTACAACTAGCCCAATTTCATCTAAAGTGGGCCAGACTGTTAAAATAGCAATATAATTCAAACTTTAAAGTTTTCCTTTGTGGTATATTTGAGTATATATGAAGATGTCTATATTTTCACAAAACCAAACAATTACGATGGAAAATGAGTAAAATCTCAACATAAAGGCAATTTTAGTGAAACCTTGCTGCAAAATCCAGTGAAATGTTAAAAAAAACCAAACTCCTCCTACAACTGTTGCATTATGCATGTATTTATAAACTCACACTGACAGCATGGCTACGAGGCTAAAGCTAGTTAAACAGTCTCATATCTCATGTTTGAGACATGTAATATAGGATTTTTGTATTAAAGCTGAAATAGCTGTTATTGATGCAAACATTTATGAAGAGCGAAAGAAGCAGAATGAGCTTTGCTAAATAAGGCTACAGGGTGCAGTTCTGTCCTTTGACAGAAGATGGTGCCATTCTTTCAAGGAATACAAAAATCCTAACTCAGCATGGTTAGAGTTTGAGCTGAATTGTCAGATGTAATGAGCTGGTTGAAACCATAATTTAAGAGATGATATCTTTCATCCCTCCCAGGTGTCTCATTTTTGGTTTTAATAGCTGTAATCTCTCATGTGCTTTGCACGCCTCAGATACGTGGAATTCTCTGACACTGGTGTGAAACCTGCTATAATAAGGCCCCCTCTCATCATCTCCGGCCCTGTGTTGAGTCTCCCGTCTGTGCTATCTGGGTTCTGCATGAACGAGACTCTGTGGAGACAGTCCAATAGTTTCAGTCGCTGTTAACATTCCACATCAGTCTCTCGCTACGGTGACACGGCTGATACCATCAAGGAGGACTACATGGGTACGGCTACAAAGAAAGCAAAAACATCCATCATTCACACATGCATGCAGAAGTTCTTACTTTGTGTCTCGCACTTACACACACACACACACACACACACACACACACGCACGCACACACAAACACACACACGCACGCACACACAAACACACACGCACACACACACACACACACACACACACACACACACACACACACACACACACACACACAGTATTTGATTATTGTTGCATGTTTAGATGTTGATCATCGTGTAGCTGTTTATGATTTCATTCTATTCTTTAACTGCAGTACTGTTCAGAATCATTTCCCTAATTCTGTAGCGCTGTTTCTGAGTGCACGCAAACACGCACAGTCACGTCCCATTACTGCCCCTGACCCTTAAATCCTCTGTTGTTCCAGTTGTTGGGGGAGTGATTACTCTGCTGCACTGCTGTGACAAACACTGCAAATAGACATGTGAAATGTGAAAATGAAAACAGCCTCAAGTCGAGAGGCACTGCTTTCCCACCTTCGCTCGCAAAGCTTAATAGATCGAATCTGGCACTTTCCTGTGGGATGTGCTTCCCCTGTGTGATGCGATGTGAGTTGTTGCGTTATGCAAAATGTTTTTCACCTTGTAATTCTATAAATTCCAACTGTTTGTGAGTTTTTACAGCCGTTTGCTGTTTGAGAAAGAAATCACAATCAAAATGGCACCGATTGTTCTGTATTTCCTTTACAAGTCTTTATCTCTTCTCTCAAACATCCATCTATTGTATTGTTGCCTCTCATTTTAATTTGAAACTCTCACACTTGTGTGGACGTTTTGTCTTTTGAGCTTTTCTATTCTTCTTCCTCTAAACACTTCTGCAGTATTTGTCATTCAGTTTTTAGTTTTATTTAATCGAATGTCCAAGAGCTATTTATAAAGACAAAGAACACCTCCAGATAAACTGTTTGGGATATGTGCTCAGAAGTCGACTTAAAAGTCCTGCCAGCAGTCTTACTGTGTTCACTTGTATATCACTCTGACTCAGAAACTACCACGACCAATAGATCATTATCCCTGTATTACGTGTGAGGTCATCACTGCCAGTATGTGAGGAAATAAACGGGATGACGAACAAGCACAAAAGTGCTTATTTCCACAGGTCATCTTCACTGAACAAACATCGAAACAACATATTGCTTTTGCTCCCATTTTTCATGAGCTGAATTCAAACATATCAGACTTTTTCTATCTTCACTAGAGGCCTATTTCTCTCAAGGATTGTTGGAAGTGTTTGGTGTGACCACCATTTGTGTCAAGCACTGTGCAACACATCTCCTTTGCATAGAGTTGATCAGGTTATTGATTGTGGAATGAGGAATGTGTGTCCACACCTCTTAACTGTGTCAAGTTGCTGGATATTGGCAGGAACTGCAACATGTTGTTGTATACTCCGAATCAGAGCATCGCAAACATGCTCAATGGGTGACAGGTCCGGTATGCTAACTCTGCAAGAACTGGGACGTTGCCAGCTTCCAAGAGGTATGTACAGATCCTTGCAACATGGGGCCGTGCATCATGCAGCAACATGAAGTCATTGTTATGGATGAATGGCACGACAACCTTAGAATCTCATCACAGCATCTCTCTGCTTTCACAATTCCATCAATAAAATGCAGCTGTGTTCGTTGTCCATAACATACTGCCTGCCCATATCACAACCCCACCGCCACCATGAGCCACTTATTTCTCAACGTTGACATCAGCAAACTGCTCACCCACACAACGCCACACACGCTGTCTGCCATCTGCCCTGTGCATTGAAAACCAGGATCCGTCTGTGAAGAGAACACCTTCCTAAAGTGCCAGCCTCCATTGAACATGAGCATTTGCCCACTCAAGTCGGTTATGATGACCGCCTGCAGTCAGATCGAGACCCCGATGAGGACGACGAGCTTGCAGATGAGCTTCATGAGACGTTTTCTGAGGGTTCGTGCAGAGATTCTTTGGTCATGCACACCTGTGTCCAAGTGGCTAGTCTCAGATGATCTTGGAAATGAAGCTGCTGGATGTGGAGGTCCTGGGCTGGTGGGGTTACAGGTGGTCTGCGGTTGCAAGGTCGGTTGGTTGTACTGCCAAATTGTCTGAAACACTTTTGGAGACGGTTTATGGTTGAGAAATTAACATTCAGTTGAGGGGCAACATCTTTGGTCTACATTTCTGCGGTCAGTATGCCAATTTCACACTCCCTCAAAACTTGGAACATCTGTGAGCCTGTGCTGTGTGATGAAACTGCACATTTTAGAGTGTCCTTTTTATTGTGGCCAGCCTAAGACACTCCTGTGCAATAATCCTGTCTAATCAACATCTTGACCTGTGAGGTAGATGGGTTATCTCGGTAAAGGAGAACTGCTAACTAACACACATTGAGACAAATTTGTGAACAATATTTGAGAAGAATAGTCCTTTTGTGTGAATAGAAGCAGTCTCAGAATCACCCCTAGGCGTGAATGTGATGATGTGTGGTTGTCTGCCTCTTTGTGTTTGTCCTGTTATGGACTGCTACAGCCTACAATTAGACTGGATGTGGAAGTGCTCTAGAATAAAGATGGACATGCTGTGCTGCAACAGAAGGAAAACGCTCTAATCAGATGCAGTAATGATATTTTCCTTTTGATACTTATGACTGAGGTGACTTTTATTTATGACTTTGTGAGACAGACGACTACAAATATGAAGTTTGCAATTGTTGGATTCAAAGTGAGCAAGCTTCTTTTTCTACAAAGAGGATACAAGACAAAATGCTTTTTTAACATAGCTCCATCCTTGTAAAAAAAAAAAAGCTTGTAGATTAGCACATCTGAAGCTCAATGAAAAAGACTTTTCTCATGGGTATGATCAGTGTATAAACAGCAGTGTACACACAGACACTTTCAGATGTGTGTTCGTTACATCAGACGTTAGATGAGAACATCAGCTGTCTGCAGATAAACAAGCAACACATGTTCGATTGTAGACTGGAGGAGTTGACGTTGTTGAAGGCCGTCCGAGGGAGTGAGTGGATGCAGACCGAGAGAGAACGAGAGAATCATTTCCATATACTATGGCAAGAACAAAATTTGGGTTTGGAGAACTAATATTTTATCTAATGAAATCCATAACTTTATGCTGTGTTGGAAAAATAATATTGATATTTTTCACTTTCATTTGAAAGTCGAATTCAGTCGGATTAATTATGTCTGTTTTATTTGTCTTCTGTAACTTTAGTATAGTGGACAAAAGTCTCCCATCACAGGGAGATGAGCCCCAGTTTGATTCCAGAGGCCTTTCTTTCTGGTGCTTGCATATTTCCCCCTGGTTGTGCCTGGATTTGTATCAGAACACCAGTTTCCCCTCAGAGTCAAAAGTTGCATTAGGTGAATAAGAGCTTTTAAATTGAGTGTGTGTGTGTGATTGTGTGTGTGGTTCGCTGGCTGTGCTTCGGTTAGCTTGGTGATGAACTGGCGACCTGCCCACCCTGCTTTTCATCTCATGTAAGCTGATATCAGTAACTTGAATCAATCTGTATAAAAGATGGATGGATGCATTTAAAGCTATTACTCCTCACAAATATTGAAATAGTTTATTTCAACAAAAAATAAAACCTATAAATAGTAACCTTTGCATTTCTGGTTCATATTGTGCAGTATGTGTTTTTGGCAACGTTTGAGCTGCCTTTAGTCAGTGCAGCAGTCATGATTACAACTGGAGTCCGGCTTGTGACTAATGTTTGACAAACAAACTCTTTTTTTCCATTTCCAGTGTGTTGTCTGAGTCTGAGCTCGGGTTTCAGAGATAATCACACCCTTCTGACCCTCCTGATCCTGAATCTATCCATCAATCTGTTAGCAGAGAAACTGTGTTGCACAAAGCCATTTCCAAAACTCCTACACTGATGATCAGAGGAAACTATTTTCTCATTAGAGATGTTATAAGTGTAATATGTAAAGTATAAATCTTCAGTATACACATAAGGTTTGCACAGGGTAAAAAAAAAAAATGTTTTGGTTATCCATACATGACAGGATGCATTAACAGCGTGCATGCTTTCATGCGCCGGCTGCACTCCCTGTGGCGCTCCAGCTGTTGCTCCGTGGGAAAAAGTACATTACATAAGTGTTTCAAACAAACATGACAAACCAAGTCGTTCAGCTCAGCAGTAATTTGATGTCAAAGTGACCATCATACACCATTAGAGGTCAGTCTAGAGAAAATATTGACGTACCTGCAGAAAAGTGTATGAATTAGTAACATTTCAACCATTTCAGCAGACAGTGAGCTGAGAGGATCTCTGTGTCGCCTGAGCGTGGTCATCATGAAAACAAGCAGGCCAGATGTCAGTATCTGTATTTAGGTTGAAGCATACGTATATTTATGTTTTCAAGATTTGGTCTTATTTATTATCATCTGAACTAAAGTCTCAACAATTGATGGTGATGTTCATTTAACATTTTATCATTAATTTCCGTGTCTTTATTTACTGGCAGTCCCTCAAACAATGTGGAATCTCAAAGCAATTGTGAGATACATTATTTGGTGTCAAGACGTTGGTTCCTGTGGCTGTTTTTAGCTTCATAAAGATGACAGTTCAGGCTGGCAGTTGTTTGACTGTAGCCAAAATTAAACACGCCTTCATGTATTAGAAAACTACTCAAATCTAATCCATTTTTGCACAAAAAATTCTTACATAAAGTCACACTTTTGCCAAAAGTGAAAAACAGGTTATGCATTCAAATATTTCAATCTATGTGATGTATTTTCAAAATTTTGAAAAGATGTATCGACAAATGTAGGTTGTTTTTTTTCAAGATGAAAATGTTGTTTCTGGATACTGTTAAATATCCAGAACTATCTTCTGATCATAATGGGATGTTTTTTCCCCCCAGCACACAGTAATCAAGTTTCTGCATAAATGACGACATTTCAATCACGTCAGCAAGAAAATACTGAACGTCGTGTCCTCTGTAATTCCAGTTTATTAGTAAAAATTGACTGACAAGCTCATTTGATGCACTAAAAAGAACAAAAAAAAAAAAAAAATCAAACAAGAACATTGAATGTTTTTCTGTTATGCTAGAAAATGTTTTCACAAGAAAAAAAAAATTGTCCTTGGTTTATTCTTGTTGCTTAGTTTTGAGAAAATCATAGATTCTCAAAATGGTAAATAATACTGTAAGATAAAGAAAAAAAAGTATTTTTACTGCAGTTACAGTCTGAACAATCACTTTGTTCAAATTCAGTTAACGGTAAGCTGATGAGTCTGGATAGAAGGCATCATTTTGACCTGGGTGATACTGACTTGATAATAAGTTAACTCTTCCAATGAAATGGATCATAACCTCACAGGATCCATATAAGATGTCGTCTACTTGAATGATCATAGGTCTGGTGCCATGACGGTACATATGGTTCTTTTTTTGTTGTTGTTGTCTTACAGCTGTGTTACTTCAGCGTCCTCTCATTTTCCGTCTCCCACAGTTTTATCTCTCAAATTCCTCATTGCTCTGGATTAATTGTTATTCCTCTACGTCCCCAAGCTGCTCAATTATTTTTGGTCAGCATGACTGATGATGATAAGATTAATTTGGAAAATAATCAAACGGTTCATCAGTTCATCCCTCAGTTCATCCCCTCCCCACATAAGAGCCGGCGAGCAGACACAAACACACATATCCGTCCTCTGTTTCCTTTCTCATCTCAGTCACTTCAACGAATCGCCGTCCAATAATGGTTTTATTTAACTTAAGTCTTAACTAAACTGAATTAAATCCTCCTGCAAGACAGTTGATAAATGTATCCTGTCAATATCACGAGCAATGAACTTTGTACTTAGAGTAAATCTTGCTTGTCCTTTTTGAAATAAAAAAGGGCACGTAAATGAAGCAGGAAGAAAAACACATTATTTAGCATTTTACTGTCAGTGTGGTGTCATGTTTAATGGCTGTATGAGGCAGTTTTGGCAAACGGCTGACCCAGATTTCCACTGGCTTCTTGAAAGCTTGTTATTATGATTACGGCTTACATAAATGTGCTGACAGGGAATAGTGGCCGCTGGAAAGAGTCCAAAATGACAAAATGGGGCTCCTGAAAGATTCCACTCTGCTGGGATCAGCAGACTCAAGTGATATGTTAATGTTAGGGTGCTTGATTAAAACAGTGTGACTGAGGATGAGGTGCCAGTTTCCATAGACAGTAGAAGTGAAGCTTGGAAAGGAGATCCAGCAGTGGTGTGTGAGGGTGTCCTCCAGTCTGGGATTCAAGCCACTTTACACTATCCAGCCACACTGAGACCTACTCTTGGTCCCGTAATTCAAAATCCACAAATTAGAGTTCTCATATATTAAAAAACCCTATTTATGATCCATGATTTATCAGAAAAATGTGCACTTGGTGTAAAAGGCGTTGTAGCTGAGATATATGAGTACACGTATTCACCACAAGTTTACCGTCTGCTCGCTGCAGGCCATTATAGCCCACTTCAGGTTTTAGTCAGGTCTTTATTAATAGAGGTTTATATCCTATAAACAGTATGTACATTTATTTTTTTGTTGCTGCTTATGTTGCACTTTTTTTCTGTAGAACTCTGCAGAAAGAAAGTAAGGACTTTGTTTTGAAAACGAAGGGTTCATTCATCCATCTGCTTCCACTTGGTAAAGAAATACTGGTACTATCAACCCTTTCTAGTTTAAAAGAATAAATAAATCTACATTGTTATCTTTTTTAAATTATACCTGCCTAAAGCAGGTTCAAGAAGGCCTTTACATTACATCAAAACATGTGCTTTGTGTGACGACACCTGATTCAAACAATTAACCTAATTTCCAGCTTTAATTAACGGAAAAAAAGTTAAAATACTAATCATAACGAAGAGATTTGTTTCAATAGTGCAGATAAGCAACTGTAAAGTTAACTTTCAAACTTAGACAGTGGTCAGCCACAGTTTACCCATTTACCTTCAGAACTGCTTTCATTCTTTTTGGCCCTGATTCAAAAGTGATGAGAACTTGTCTGTGAAACCAAATACTGAAGGTGCTCAGTTGTTTTGACATTTGGTCATTGTGAAGATCATTTTGCATCAAACAAGTCAAATTCGCATGTTTGAGAAGCCAGTTTGAGAAGATTGAAGCAATGTGACGATAAGAATCAGAGCATGCTACAGTCCGGTTATAGATGCTTGGAGATGATGCCGCCATTTGGTTTGCTGACCGAATAGATAAATGTCAAGCAGTTTAAAATGACTATCAATATTTGTAAATTAAGATATTTTCACTTAGTTGCATTTACTCTGTTTGACAATCCTCAATCCTGAAAACGTACCTCTATACAAGCATTGTGATGGGAATAGATCAGTTTTTGTGTTTAGGATAGTTTACGGATCATTTGTACAGTAGTTGCAGCTTCTTATGTTACAGTTAGAGCTCAACACAGGAAATGGTGGAACAACATTTTTGTGCAGAAATCTGTCTGTAACGTTTGCCCTCAGAGGCTATACCCCACAATTAGTTGTTGTACTTGATCCAAATCCTTTACCCCCTCCTCTCTCTCTCTGCAGCTGAATCCTACTCTGCGGCGGGCAGTGACGGCAGTATTGGTCCTCCAGTGGGCTCTGTGCCCCACCAGCCCTCAGGCAGCTCCAGCCCGTGCTCGCACTCCCCGTCTGGAGGACCGCGGCATCCTGTCAGCACCTTGAAGAAATGGCTCACCAATCCTGTCCGCAAGCTGAGCTCCGATGCCAGAGGTGGAACAGGAAAAACCGAGAAGCAGATGTGCAGGTCAGACGAGAGGCAGCCGCCACTGCTGGTTTCCCACAGCGAGGCTCAGCAGAAGCCTGCAGAGCCTCACAACAGCTACACCATTCTCCCCTCTGGAGACACGGTGAGGCTTTAAGATGGGCTTCATTTACATTCCTGAGCAAACACATTGAATGTACTAAGTTTGTGTTTGTGTACAGGAGTGGAAATTCGGCCCGTTGGGTCAAGAAACTCATTCACAACCATCCTGCCAGAGCTGCTTATCTGATCTCCTGCAAGGCAAAGACACGCAAAATCTGGTAACTCTTCTTCCTATTCTATTCTATTCTATTCTATTCTATTCTATTCTATTCTATTCTATTCTATTCTATTCTATTCTATTCTATTCTATTCTATTCTATTCCATTCTATTCTATTCTATTCTATTTTGCATAACACCTACTGATAACGTTCTTGCCTCTGAAGTACTGATTCGTACCGTCTTTCTTTCTGGTCTTGTTGGTGAATTGTTGGTGAGTTTTTCACCACAGGTGGTAAAAGACTCAAAATGTATTCATATTAGTTTGATCCAAATTTAGACACAATAGAACCCAAATCATTTCAGTTCTCCAGGTTTAAATCTGATTTTTGGTTTTAGTGTTTTGACTAAACTTTATAAGATGCATAGAAAAGTTTAAAAACAGATGTAAAACCCTCATAGTTTTATGTATGTCGTTCTATAGTTTCTATCATTTGTTGTTGTCTTGTCATTGGCCTGTTTTAGTGGAGTCTCATTTCTAACACAAAGTGTAATATACTTGCATATTAAAACAGTGCAGTACCTGGAGTAGAAACAGGAACTTTCTGGTGTATTAGCACAAGAAAAGGCTCTGATTTGCTCACATCATTTGAGTTGCATTGGGTGAGCCACATGGGAGCATTTTCTCATATAAATTCTTCTACTAACACTGTGCTGTACCAAGTAATCTTTGAAAGGGAGCGGGATGGAATCAATGCTTGGGGCCTTTGTAGATAACATCTGGAAGTAATCAACCAGCCAGGCTGTATTTAACAGGCTGAAACAGGGTCAGGGTCGGGGGTGAGGAGAGCATGCCAAAATTAGAAGAAGAAGAAGGGGCCTAAAAGGCAAGGTGAGAAACAGGCCTGTGGAAGTTGGACAGCTCTCTGGCGTTGACAGAGTCAAGTTTCATTAGCTTTACATAAGAGATGAGAGGAATTCTAAATGATTAAAATAATCCTTCCACCCATAAAGTTCATTGTTTTGGTTGATAAACGACTGTCCTCATTTTCAGCCGTATTCCACCTGCAGCTTGTTATTTATTTTCATTCTTTAACCCTTCAGTCTTATGCTGCCTGGATCAAGGGAAACAGTCTCTGGGTTTCCTTTAAAGGAATATTTTCAAAAATAGTTTTAGCTGATAGTTAAATGAGAAGATTAATGTCATTCTTATGTCTTCATAGTAAATAGGAATGTGCAGCCAGCAGCGTGTTATCTTTCCAAAGGTCATAAATTCTCCTTCCAGCATCTTCAGCTCGCTAATTAACTTAATATATCTTCATTTACATATACAGAAGTGTGAAGGCACGAGTCCTCATAGACTCCCTCCACATCATTTCCTAAAGCAGTACATTTCACAACTTTATTTACGATTTATAGTTGTATGTCTACGTCTCAGCTATTAATGACTAGGACTACAGTCTGGGTTTCTGTTTCCTCCTGCCTTTCATCTTTTATGCTAAATCGCACTCATGCAGCTCTCTCTAAACATTTCATTGAGTGGTCTGCTCCTAAAAATGTTAAGTGATTCTCTGAATCTCGGTCTGAATATTAAGAGTTTACTGTGAGAACAGGACACAATCAAAGTGAAGTACATCAACTCTTGCTCTCAGACCTGCAGAGACGATCAAGTCTGAGTCATCCTTCAGATTGTTTTCAAAGGCAAAAGATGTCTGCCGTGTGAGAACGTGAGCAGCCGGCTCAGAGAAGGGAAAGGGAGCAAAAAAGAAAGATAAACAGAGAGTGCATATTTGACCTACAAATATGCACCGATTTGACAGAAGGATTAAGGATCTGGAGCAGCGAGGCAGAGGACAAAATGTGTAGAGACTACAGTATGTAGAGAGGATTACGGTCAAATTCACATTAGATTATAGAGCTTTCAGGCCTGATGTTTGTTATATAACGTCTTTCCACGCAGAGGTCAAGTACCCTGACTTCTATTACAGTACACAACTTTACAAAACTTATTATCAACCTTCATCTTAGTTCGTCAGTTCCTGTGGCATCATAGAGGAAACAAATGGTTACTTGGTAAATGATAATTTGTTCCAAGGGTGAGCACCTTGAATTAATGTGAGGAAGGATAGATAGATAGATAGATAGATGGATAGATCGAAAAGAGAAAGGAAGAGTATAAGATGCACTTAAATTCTTGTCATGGTCCATGATTTCAACCTCCTCCTCCGTGATGATAACAAGAGTCCTACCAGTTGCCCTCGTCTGGAGCTGATCTCCCTCAGTAGACGAGGCTGGATGGTATGAAAGGCACTGGGAAAAAAAAGATTCTCACATTGCTCCCACTACCATTCAGATGAGAGAAAGCAAGCTGCAGCTGGTAGATGACTGCATCATCCACTCTCACCTGAGGTTGACAGGCAACCTGGAGAGGGTTCACAGAGGGTCTCACTTAAGTTCTTTATTGGTCCAGAGTCCATTTTTTTTTGGACTATGAACTAGAACAGTCCAAAGTGACAGTGAGCCAGTTGCCCCACAGCTCCCCCTTAAGCTTTGCCCCTGCAATTGATGTGAAAGAGCATGTAACTATTCTGATGATTTAAAAACGAGTTACCCTCACAATAATCAAAAGTACTCTGTGTTCATTAACAATCGTACTGAAATAACATTCAGATTTAATAAAATGTACTTTGAGAATAACAAACATGTACTTTTTCTGCAGATATCACTGTAAGGTCAGTTATTAGTCTCACATCATGGTTTTATTCCCAGGTTTACACTATAGTCAGCTGTGCTCTGGAAGCCTCAGGTGGATGAAATGATATAGATGATGAATGGATGAATCATCCTGAGCTGTAATGATTTATATCAGTGTTTGTTGGTTGTATTTTGCTTCGTATTAATCTGTAAAATAACTCTACTTGTTCTAAGATATAAACCATTTATCATTATTATGTTTTCATGAAATGCGTGACGACTCACAAAAAAATAAATAAAGTCGCTGAGAAGCTCCAGCAATACAACCAACAAAGACAACCACAACACTATGTTCTTCTCAGTCACTCATCGCTGCTGCTTTTCACAGCTCCACAAATGTTATATCTGTTATTGGAAGAACGAGAGAAGTCTGCATTGTCTTGTGTGTTTCAGAGTGAAAAATCCAGCATTACCACTCTGCAGGGCGATGACGGCTGTATTATGACTGATGACTCGGGCAGCCAGTGGTCGGCTGTTGTGGACAGTGAAGAAGAGAGAAACATCGCTTTGGAGAAGAGCATGTAAGCATTAAGCTCTGCATTCACTCTTTTTTTTGTAACTCCATTTGGTTTCACCATTATATAAAACTGTTGGCTGGACTGTACGGCGACACCAAAGTGCTTCTTTTAGTTTGTGTAGTCCTTGGGATGGAGCAGTTTCTCTCAGAATGTTACTGGGTTTGAAAATGATGTTTTACTTCAAATACACTCAACATATTAAAATGAAGCAATTACAATGTTGTTGTGATTAAAAAATGAAAGGAGTTCTTTCCTCAGATGCTTGTGCTCTTTTGCTTGATCCTGAGTACTGAACAAGGGGCAAAGAATCACCCAAGATAATGACCAGGTTGATCTGGTTCAATTTGCTTTAAAGGGGATGAATTAGAATAAGCTCAGAAATATATCTTAATATATTCATATGAAGTTTGTATTTAAAAGAAGGGGTTGAAAAGACAGTTCAACAACTTGGAAAATGTACATTTTTACATTCTTGCATTAAGATTATGAGAAAAATGTGACACAATAACTCACATCTTGGAACAAAATAAGAAACTACCTGTTAAATAAATATTGCAAACTTATTTGAACGTTGCACATGTTTGAACTGAAAACTATTTTTCCCCAATACCAAAACAAATGCATGAGATTTTTTTTCTAAATCAAACCACCACAACAGAAATAGGCTAGGTTTCTGTTTCCTGTTGATCAGTGATGAAGTTTCACTAGCTGAATGTTTTCTACGAACATCAATGAAAAGTTGTAATTCCAAGCATCAAAAGGAAGTCATGCTGTGTTTTTGAGGAAAAAGAGACTTTCACTGTGGTCTATGTCTGTCTGTTTTTGAGGTAGCAGAAGAATGGTCTGATAAACCTATTCACCAAAAACCAGAAATATTACTCAACCAAATATGTGGATCCCAAATTTATTCAGTTTTAGTTTAGGCTCCAGGTCAAAATAGAAGTGTAAATCATCTTGCATGACATGTCATTTTTCCCCCAAATGCAAATATGACCTCTTTTGTTTCTAATTGTCCTTTTTTTCCTTTGCCAGATATGTGATGACAGAGCTGATAGAAACAGAAAGATTGTACGTTGAAGATCTTGGACTCATAGTTCAGGTGTGTTTCAATTCAAATGAGTCCATAAACGATTGTTTCCCATTAGAAATGACCAGTTCATGATGTGATGAGTTTGATTTGTGTTTGCACAGGGCTACATGACCACCATGACCAGTCAGGGAGTTCCAGAGGACCTGAGAGGGAAGGACCGGATTGTGTTTGGAAACATCCATCAGATTTATGATTGGCACAAGGAGTGAGTCACAGATGTCTCTGATACATTTTCCCAGCCGGTTCCTATGAAGTTAAATGATGATTTCCCCCGTATTTTCCTCTGAATTTCTCATGTTTCATAAAGGTCTACATGTGTCACCCCCCCATCGCTGCTTATTTCCTGCCTCTGAGGGCGTATGTGTGAGCAAATGTTTTCACTCGACTGGATGAGCGTCTCCACATGACCTTCTCTGCTCTGTGTCACGCAGCTATTTCCTGGGAGAGCTGGAGAAATGTGTGGGTGATCCAGACACCCTGGCCCAGCTATTCATCAAACATGTGAGTCAAAAGGTCACTCAGTAAGAAGTGTTAATGAGAAGTTTCTTTTTTGATTCTGCATGTTTTCATTTTGGCTGAAGGTTCAGTCAGCTCAGCCCCCAGCGGTGAAAAGGCTCCACCTATTTCCACCCGCTGCCGCACACATTTGTTTTTGTAGATCTGTCATGTGCAGGTGCAGCTGCAGAGTAAAAGCTCTTGTAATCATGCTAAAAAGCTCTTGGCGCCAGCAATCAATGCTAAAGATGGTCAGTAGAGGACACATTTATTATTTATTTATTTAAACCCTGATGAGCAAATTAGCAAAATCTCCTTGATGAGACTTTTTCAGCTCAGCATCTCCATCCTTGTCCCATCAGCATAATATAGCATGACAAAGAAAAACCTTCTCTCACTGGAACTATTTAATAACAACTAAATCCCTGGATTCAATTAAAGAGAACAAAAATAGTGGTGGACAACAGGAGGGCAATAGAAACTAAGATCAGGATCTAAAATCAAGTGGCTCAGAGATTTAAATCTGCCTGTTTAAAGGTGCAGGCGGTAATATTTTTAATCTAAAACTTTAAGCCATAAGCTAATAAAATCAAACAACAGTCATGATGTCATTACATCGATGTTTATGTTTTGCTCAACAAATGAGCATGTATTGATTCCAAAGAGGAGAACATTTGGCCTGACTGAAATGCTTGAGTGGTACATGATTCTCCTCTGTATGGAAATGAAACTCAGTTATGTAGCAAAACAATATTTCTCTATAACAACATGCAGATAGTTTACTCAGTGTGCTTTTTCGTGCATGAAATAATCTTTCTTTGATAACCATTGGTACCAAAATAAATGACTTCAAAAGCTCAGGAATTAAATACTGATAGAAATGAGTCCCCCACTATGGAAAATCTAGATCCAACAAAAAATAGCATCGCTCTTTCTCGGTCAAATAAATAAATATAAAATTCTGTTCTGTATGACTCTGGTCTCCCAAAATAATTTGACTTTAAGAAAATACCTTTTACTCTTTTCTGTGATATGTTTACAATAGAACAGAAGCCTCACATAGATACTAGTTTAACAAACTAAAAATAGCAATGTGAGCTGAGGCCTGCGGGTAGAGATAGACGTATCAAATAAACACTTGCATTGAGGTTTTATGCTCATTTTACTGCTCCGGCCCGACTGAGATCAAATGAGGCTGCATGTGGCCCCTCAACCTAAAATAAGTTTGACATCTGCGCATCATTAGAGCACAATAGACCTAAAACCACAATGTAAATCTTAAATACTTATAAAACTGGGTTGGCTTCTATATTTTGGAACTAGATCGTTTAGGTCTCACAAGTTTAGTGTGCTTTTAGCTTTTTAGCCTCAACAAAGTGAGAAATAACTATTGCTTCAGGAAGCTTATACTGACCTCAATGTAACTCAAAGCACATTTCAGTCCCCACAATAGCAATAAAGGCAAGGCCGGTGTTTGAAACGATTCTCGTTGGAGCTTTGTCCTTGTCCACCTTGCAGGAGCGACGTCTTCACATGTATGTGGTTTACTGTCAGAACAAACCCAAGTCAGAGCACATTGTCTCTGAGTACATCGAGACCTACTTTGAGGTGAGACTCAAATTTGATCACATCACTATCATTGTACTTTTTTTATTCACGTGCAACCACTTGGATTGTGCTACGAAGCTTGTCTCTGTGTTTCTCGGAATCACTGAAGCCTCTTTGTGCCCCGACAGGACATCAGGCAGCAGCTAGGTCATCGGCTGCAGCTCAATGATCTACTTATCAAACCTGTTCAGAGGATCATGAAGTATCAGCTCCTACTGAAGGTGTGTTGTTTGAAATGATTGTGTATTTGTGTGTTAAAAGGCACATTGACTATGCCCACGCTAATCACAATGAACAAAAAACTGATATAAGAATAATTAACTAATACTTTATTGGCTACAAGAATAATCAGGCTGTGTGGTCTAAAATAACACATTTAATATCACCGATACCTTACAAATGCATTTGACTTTTTAAACCATGTTTTCACTTGTTTGTCTTCGATCGTTTGCCTTTGTGTCAAAATACAATCAGCTTTATGAAGAGATTCCTCCTTAAACTAAAATCTTAATAATACTTTCTTCTCAAAGTGAATCATAATTAAAATTGTCTTTCTGACTGACTCCGCAGGACTTCCTGAAATACTACAGCAAAGCTGGCAGGGACATTGAGGAGCTGCAGGTGAGAACTCACTTTAAGATGAAATCCTTTACAAAATCCTTTTGCCATAAATCCTGGCTGATTTTCAATGTGATTTTGTTTATCAGAGGGCTGTGGAGGTGATGTGTTTTGTGCCAAAACGCTGCAATGACATGATGAATGTTGGACGGCTTCAAGGGTTTGAGGTGACGTTCTCACCCTGTCGACATATTGATAGTACACTTGTTTTCTGATATGTTTTTCTTAAACAGTCTTTGTGACCATTTCAGGGGAAAATCACAGCTCAGGGGAAACTTCTCCAGCAGGACACTTTCTCCGTCAGCGAGCAGGAAAGCGGATTGCTTTCCAGAGTGAGAGAGAGGCGGGTCTTCCTGTTTGAACAGCTGGTCATCTTTAGTGAGCCAATCGACAAAAAGAAGGGCTTCTCCTTACCAGGATACATATTTAAAAACAGCATTAAGGTAAGGGCAAAGGTTCATTTTTATATGAGTTTCTTGTTTTGTTTGTTTTCTTCTCACATACTTGTTGCTCTGCAGGTCAGCTGTTTGGGTGTGGAGGAAGACTCTGGAGAGGATCCATGCTGCCTCGTTCTGACCTCCCGGGGGACCGACGGCAGCGTGACACGCTTCATCATGCACGCATCATCTCCAGAAATACAACAAGCTTGGCACAGCGATGTCGCCCAGATCTTAGACACTCAGAGGAACTTCCTAAACGGTGCCAGCTCAACTTATTCTTCAAGTAATCTCCGATTTTATCATGGAGTGACACCAGATTAACATACCGTATCTTTCTGATCACTGCAGCGCTTCAGTCCCCGATAGAGTACCAACGCAAGGAAAGCAAATCCAACAGCCTGGGCAGGACCGTGAAATTTCCAGCTGCTCCAGCATCTGGGTTTCGCCCTCACTCCTCAGCATCCATGGACAGACGTCAGCAGCCCTGCCTGCTCTCTTACAACAACTCCCTGCCCTCCCTGCATTCCTGCCAGCATCACTCAGCCTTGAAGGCGGTGCGTCGACAGCAACATTCAACAGCACATTCCTGCACAAACTGGCATCTACTGTTCTTGCAAATCATTTTAATGTCTCCTTTCTCTTTGTTTTAAGGTTTCTAACCCAGGCGCAGTGACCCTTGGCGGTGGGCATCGTCCACTTGCTTCTTTTCAGCAGCTCAGCTCTGAGGCGAGTTCCAACCACAGCACCTGCAACGGCCTCCCGCCCTCCTGAAGCCAACTCAGCCTGCAGGTTAGTCTGTAGCTATAAGAGCAGGAAACATCACAAATATAAACACAGACAAACATGGGATCTTTTGTCATGTTTGTTCTCTGAAGAACTGCCTTTCACGATATCTCTCTCGATTCGTTTCCGTGGATATATAATGCCTTTTAGTGGTCACTGGGGCTGGGCAAAGAAAAATTTGAGTTTCGATTTGATTTTTGATTTTTTGATTTTAAACATTTTTTTTTTATTTCAATGCATTTAAAAATGACTGCAGACATCAGCTATATTGTCAAAAGTGTAACTTTATTGCTGTGATTGTCCTCAGAGGTAATATGCCTGCAAACAATCCCAAAATAAAAAGTCAATAAGGCTCTGTCAAACAACAAATTCAAGCTTTAACCCAGGTTCAAGCAAAAGGGCCACAGCAACTATGGAAACCTACAAGGAATGGTGGAACAGAACATGCCGAAAAACTGTGGGAGGGAATAAAACTCGAATTTACAAAATAGAAATTGTTTTTAAACTAAAAATTCGATAAATCGATTACATTGATTTTTCGCCCAGCCCGAGTGGTCATCATTCTAAAACCATTGCATTTTCTAAAACATGTTTATCTTCACTGCGCAGAGTCACTGCTCTTTTTAGGTTCAAATGATACATAGTCTCCTTTTTCCTCAATTGTTTTCTTGGTGTTCATGAACTGCAGTACAGTGATAAATAAAGGTGCAGCTGAATACGGTGGAGTTTGGTGGAGCTGTTATCTCTGTGTTTGCTGCTGTTAAGCGGAAGCGATTCAGTGGCTGCCATTGTCAAATATCCTGTTGCTGCCTCTGTGTGGATTTACAAACCTGGTGGATCTAACCTGTGGCCAGTGTCATATAGACGCCCAGCTTATGGAAAGCCCTGCTGACCTGCCGTTTTATCTAATTCCTTCAGACTTCCACTGAGAGGCAGGAAATGGTTTGATCGCAGCACTCTTATTAGACGTGCTGAGCTGGCCTCATTCCATAAAGTTGTCTTCGTAATGTTGGCTTGCTCACCATGTTTCTTGTTCAGCAGCATTTCCGTTGTGCTTTCCATGTATGAGAGTCAGGGCAGAGTTCCAATGAACCTAAAATATTCTTTTTCTTCAACCTTTGTCAGACTGTTTCCTGCGATGATCCTCTGGACACCATAACTTTGTTTTTCTTTTAGGTGCAAACGAAACGTTTCAGTTTTTCACAACACACTTTTTGGTTTTATTAACTTTAAAACATGCACTCAGTGACAACAAACAACTATTGTTATCACCTACCTTGAAAAATAAATATAAATTGCATCAGATACAATCAACTGGTTCTGGTTTCTGTGTGTTTATCTCATAATGTCACTCTCTGATTACAACGGTCTTTGGACTAATGCCGTTCATTACAGGCCGAAAACAGAAAGAAACATTCACACTTACAGAATTTTAGAGTCATCAAATAACCTTAAGTGCATATTAATAGACTGTAGAAGGAAACTGGAGTACCCATGGAAAACCCGCACTTGCACAGGGAGAATGTGCAGATTCCACAGAGCAGTACTAGGTATCTCAAACCAGGAAACATCTTGCTATGAGTTGATAGAGCTAACTAACACTCAGTGTAGCGTTTAGGTTCTCCACCAAGCCTGAATGAGTTCTCAGTACCGTGAAATGTGTGAATTTTTGTTAAACCCTACAAGAGGTTGAATAATTTATTGGTTGCCTTTTCCCAGGGTGTGACTGCCAGCTCCCAGGCCATCAGGTTTAATGTCAATGAGACATATTCAGCAGTGAATAATCGTCCAGACCGGCCAAAGTGAGAAGTGAGAGCGAGCTGCAGGAATCTGGAAGGACAGTGAACTCGCTTCACCGTTCTAGAGCTGCTGCTTTCCTCAATGGAGACCGTTTGCTTCACTCCTACAGGGGCTGCCAAATTTCTTTCAAGTGTAATTGTGGTGCAGGCTAATCAGGACTCTGTCTCGTATAATCACAGTGGTTTGTGTTTATCTGAGCGTGTCTGTGAATATTCTGCATCTGCACACATACACAGATAATGAAATGTATAGAAAATGGTTAAAGTCACTCAGAGATGGTTCTGCTGTGCTACATTTGTATAAATATCTTACTTTTCCAGTGAACACTCCTGAATGGATATTTTTGTAACACATGATAATTTTCTGAAGTGACCAATTTTACTTTGCTCCCTCAGAGATGTCAAAGCCCTCTATGCAGTCATGACTCTGTATCCTCCGTGAAAACCTGTGTGATTGTGAATGTCGGTGTCATTCTAGGATCGGATGTCATGTGACTCGTGTATCGTGCAATTTCCTGAAGATTACCAAACACGTGTGTTTTCCCTCTGGTGAGGTATTTTCACTTTGCCATTGTCAGCGTTATCTGAACTCTGCACATTCACACTGTCAGGCAGAGCATGAATCACAATCGAGCAGAAAGATAAAAAAGGGAGCAAAAATAAAACCGAGGTGGTCGTCAGTCATGGTCACTTTGAATGTAAATAATTTTGTGTGGGATCATATCGGTGAAACTGTCCTAAAACACACATAGAATTAATGTCAAATACTGTTCATAGATTTGTTCTTATTTCTTAAAACTGTCTGTATGTTGCAGCACAAAACACGTTTCCCTGTCGGCAATATGTCATAAAGCATTTCTTCTGTCTCTTTCTCTGTCTGTTTATTTGTGTGTGTGTGTGTGTATGTGTGTGTGCGCAAGCTCATTGGTCTTTTTATTGAGAATGTCAAGGGTCATTTCGAATCCAGCCATACTCTCCTGTTGGCCGCCGCCTGCTCCGTCAGGTTGTCTGTGTTCCCAAAGTATTGTATTTATAAATCAAAGCTCTTGAGAATATAAATACTGTTCAGACTTCCCTCAATTCCTGATGATATAAAAGTGGCTGTTGGGATCCAGCTGTAAGTAATTCACTTCATTTAAATTTGGTAGAACTTTAGATACACACTGCAGCTTGTTCTCACATTTATGGTTTGAACTGAAGCTTTAATTTCAATGTGTAACACCAAATGCAGGGATGTAATTTTCCGGTTACATAAAATAAATAATTATGTTACAAATATTTTTTGTTAAAACAAGCTTAAAACAAGCAGCTGGATAAAGATGGTAGGAAGAATCTCATTTGTATTATAATGTAGATCAAGACACAAAACAACACATTATTTCTGAGACTTTAATAAAATTTGAAATGATGAATAAATAAATAAATAAAGTTTGACAATGCTTTGATTAAATAAGTTAAAACTGTTGGTTTTGGGGTGAAGCAGGGAAGTTCTAGTTTGCTGTTAAACAGAAGGTGATGTTTTAATTTTATTTAAAAAGCACTCAGCTTCACGAACCATCTGTGAACAGATAAATTGAAGAGACAAACATTTAAACACTCAACTACACAAGTTGTTAATAACACTGGTGTTAATTTCTTGCTCCTGTCAAAAGAGTTGTGACAATATGGTGAAAAAACAAACACAAAAGGTTGACATAAACATCACACAAAATTGTTTTAAAATATTCTTTTCAACATTTAAAAAAACCTGTTGATAAATCTGTGGCACCTCGTTGCTAATAACAAATAACTTAAAAAATGTATTGGACTTATCAGGAAAACAATAGTGATACAAGGACGCCATCTAAAGGCCATGGTATAAAAGAACAGCATCACCACTTCAGGAACAGTCAGTCTGTGTTTTACAGTAATACTTCACAGAGGAGTCGTCGCTATAAAACCAGACTACCGGTGCCTCGGCTCGTCTCTCAGTTTCCCTCTCATGCTCTGATCCAACTCGCCACCAATGTGTGCATGCCTTTTATCTGTTCTTTTTCTGTAATGAAAGAAAATAAACATGCACTTTGGTTCATCCAAAATGTTCTGGTAGGCAGCATCGAAAGATGCAATCAAGTTTTGCTATCATTCATTGGCGTGCACAGATACGCTCCAACTCCTCTGACGATGCCTGCTGAAGAAACCAGAGAGCGACAGACGGGCGAGAACAAGGCTTCTCCCAGAGCAGGCCCAACACCGGCTTTGACTCCTTCAGTAGATGGATGGAATCGAAAGTTTCTCCTCCTCAGATGTGACTCATCAATCACAAATTAATACAGGGAAGTTGGAGACTACCAAGCAAACAAAAGAAAAATACTCCAAAGAGAGCAGCCAAACCTTTGGCACGACCCGTCAGTCACGGAGTTTCGGTACCACGCTTAAAAAAAAAAAAGAAAAAAAGGTTTTGAGTGTGTTCTTCACGTGGCACTGGTGAGAAGATCCTTTTTTTTTTCCTGACTCTGCAGGATTGTCACTCTGTGGGAACTGTCTGTTTGTCTGCATTCAGGCTCTCAGATGCCACTATTGTTTCTTTTCAAGCTAAGTGTATTTTTGGATAGTGCAAATTAAAGGAGATCACATGGACCTCCACTCCCATCAGACCACGATGAAATGAAGTGGTACAAACTGTCTAGTTGCTAAATATTGAGTTGTTTCACAACAGGGTCTGAAAATGAAGACTCACATAAGATTTTAGTAGACATTATCCCATTATACCCTGAATCCATCAAGAACTGTAATTCTGGGATGAGACCAAGGTGAGTCTCTCCCACTTTCTCTCCAGAGGGAAGCATGAACTTTCTGCATTCAGCTTCCAGAGCCACTGAATAGTAAAGCACTAACGGAGCAGACATAGCAAAACTGCTGTGGTGGCTAATGCTTGAAAAGTGGTCATGCTTTTCAAGAGAAGGCAAACCAAATCCTATCTTAGTGGGTGCGATGGAGGAGAACTTCTTTGGCAACTCAGAAAGAGCAGAGGAACTGTTGGGACAACACGGAGAGGAGCAACTAATTGTGAGTCAAACACTGAAAACGGTTTTTGAAGAACAGGAGGCCATTTTTTGTGTGCGTGGCATCAGAGGAGGCAGGTGGGTATCGAAACTTGGCATATATCTTGTCGCTTTCTGACTGGCTGACCCAGGGGAGCTTGATTTTGGTTGCGTGGTTGACTATGACGTCATCACAAGAGCCCACGTGGAGAGATCCGAGTCCATCTATAAAAAATTCTAAAAAAGAAAAAAGGGAAAAGAAAGATCAGCAAAATGTTCAGCTCTCATTTCGTCTCAGTTTGTCATTGTAATTTCAGTGATCCTCAAACCCACAAAATAGGTTTTCCTGTTTTAAATTTTGTTGAGATCTTCTGAAAATACCACAACATAGAGTTTGCATGTTCTCCTTAGGCCTCCTTGGGAATTCCCGCTGGCAACATGACCCTCTTTGGAAATTCAGACAGACAATTGTTAACTCGTGAGTCTAAATAGGACATATGTGTAATAATTTCATTGTTGTTTGTAATGAGATGGACACACTACCTGTTCAGGTGTATCCGAATAGTTCATTCTTTCTTCTTTCCTATCCACTTTTCCGAAACCCCTAGAAGTGTTGAGGTGGTGGGCCATGATACGGAATGCTTGAATTTTCAATAAGCTAAAGAAAGGAGGCCAAATGCTTCCTTTATAACTTATTTTAGTCTAGGAAACACTGATGCATCCTTTACCAAAGGAGACCAGATCATGCTGCCCCACAATTCCATGCGGCAACAACATTTAAAGGGACCCGCTTATACGAGTATTCAGGGAAACTCATGATGAGGAATGCAGATCATGGAAGTTTCAATGCAATAATCTGCCTTGAACAACTTTAAATAATCTAAAACCCTGATCCCAAATATGAATGTTATGTTGTAAAACCAACACAGGAAAATGAACTTTTAGTGCAGCAGCCATGTCACTTGAGCTCCACGCAGTCTCTTGTCCTTTCATTTCAATTGAAACCATGTGACATTTGAGTTTATATCAGTGGTTAGAGACACAGGGGAAAGTTTTATAAATGTGCTTTTTGTAGTCCATTTCTGAAATTTGTAGTTTTTTTCACCACGGTAGTCATCACTAAACTTTGCTTCTGTGGGATTATTACGCCACCTAGTGGAAATGCCGTCTGATTGTCGAAACAACATGATCAACTTTCCCTAACTCCTTTAGGAAGTCTGACACCTTTCATTAACCTTGTGACGTCATCCACAGGGTTGAGGAAAAGAGGATAGGAAAGGAGATAGGAGGGACTATTTGGACACACCCTTTGTGTCAGTCCAGATTACCGCCCACTCACACAGCCGTTCACTGACAGCCTGTCGATGGTGGAGAGTGGAGGGTGCGTCCTGGCTTCTCTTTTGAAGGTGATATGATTTTATAGCATGATTTCCAAACGTATTAATAAAAGTGAGCTGAATTGAAAAACATCTGGAATATTTTCATTAAGACAAAACAAGGCAACAGTAATAAACTGTAAAGTAACGGAATTAATTGATTATTAAACTAAAACTTTATTAGAAATGAATGAACTGCACACAATTTGTAATATTAAGCGTTTTGTCACAGTAAACTTGTTTTATGTACTGCTGCAAGGAAATACTTATAAAAGAGATTATTAATCTCAATGTGGTTCTCCTGGATAAATAAAGGCTAATGAAAATCATATTGCAGCATGTCACCGTGTCTTTGATGTTAATGTGCCTCTTTAATAAGAGATTAAATTATTGTATGAGACAATATCTAAATATTACAACATAATCTGAATCTTTTGTTTCTTAAATTGAATGAATACATTTTGTAGCTGCTGCCTTTTCTCCCCCACTTTAATTAAGTTCCTTTAATGTACTGCTGACTACCTCATGAAAAACGATTACTCTATCGGTTTTTTGATAATACATGAAGTGTACTGAAAAGCAAAAAAACAAAAAAAAGGTTCTTTTTGCTTTTGCTTGAACTCACCCAGGTGAGCTACTCTGGCCAGACGTGGGTCAAAGCCGACCTGCTGGACTTTGTCAGTACGAGCCAAGAAGAAATTGATGACCCCATCGGTGACAACGCAGTTGGGGAAGCCTTGGATGACGTGGTGAAACCCTCTCCTCATGTGTAAACAGTCTCCATCCTCCTCTCCCGGCTCGATGGAGATGGTCTGCCTGTAGGTGGCAGTGTACCCTGTGGCCTCACGCACTGCTCCGCCCACCT
>OMNM01033979.1:7732-27884 GCA_900302745.1 Parablennius parvicornis | reverse complement strand
TACGCGCACTGTGTTGAACCGTCCCGGGTGAGCGACAGCTGGGAGGAAGCCCCCGCCCCAGACCCGATACAGAGCCAGGCAGTGACTACGCCTTCTGCTCGGAACCAGGGGGCTGCCGGAATGACCGACAATATCCCCCTGCAACCCGTGAGGAGGCCGAAGAGACACGACAGTAAACACAGGAACGGGTAAGGACGCTAATGGCCACCGGCGTGCTGCTAACCTGTTTGTTGTGTTCGTCCTTTACGTTCTGTCTCTGTGGACGGTGAATTGTTTACAGGCGCGGGACACCATTGTTAAAAAAAACATAAATAAAAAAAATAAGAAGCGTTGCGGGTGATGCCTTTTTGTGGAGAAAATTACCAGCGAAGAAGGATAAATAACGAGTAAAGGAGGAATAAATGCTTATAAACATGATGTTCAGTGTAGCTTTGAAGTGGCTAAGAGCTAGCTGACTGCGTTATGCTCGTTCCGGGGCGCCGCTGGAACAAGTGCAATAGACGCCCTTGTCAATATTTGCTCGGTAGACTTGAGCTCCGTGAATGAAAAGACATGAACGCTCCAAGAAATCCACGAGCCCTGCGTCCCGAAATTCACAAGGAGACTGTGCTGGGTTCATTTTTTGACAGGTGAACAAGGAGGTGGGCCTTTATAAGTGGTGATGGAGAGAGTGCAGACAGTGCTGACATGCAGTCAGTGCCCACTCACATGATGTCACCTCCTGTAATAAAGTCAGAGCTCTAAATATGCTTCGATAACACGGATATGCTGCTCTAATCTGCAGTCAAATGAGGATTACACACTCATCACACCTGTCTGGCTCCTTTTACATAGTGGGGCAGAACCACCTTGTCCCAGGAAGACCATGTAAGTATTTCACAGCAGACTCTAAAGCAAACGAGATTAGTAATAATAGGGAAGTAATGTAGGTGATAAAACAAAGATGGGCAACCTCGATCACTGCAAAGGCTGCAAAAGTTACTTTGTCACCACCAGAGGAACCAAACAATAGGAAGATTTCGAACACATTCATACACCAGAGGAGAAGTTACTCAATTTGAGAAGGCCTTTTATTTATTCTAATTCCAGAGTATCTACTGTAGATAAAACACACAAATGTTTATAACACAACTTTACTTTACCAATCAAATAACTGAAATGACATTTTGGATCATTATTTCAGACCCATTGTCAAATCACCGAGCAGTAGGTCCATAGACTCTTGATCTCAGATACACCCACAAAAACGAATCAGCAGGAGATGAGGAAGGTGAGCTTGTTGAAGCTTCTTGAGGAAGTACAGTCCTGACTTAGCCTTCTTCACTCTAACGATGTCAGATGTTAGTACTCCAGCTAAAATGTGGAACCCAATACATTTGTAGCTCTCTTTTTTCTCCACTTCCTTGTTGTGTATGTAGAGAGCAATGTCTGATCTTGTGCAGTCTAGTATCATTTCCTTTGTCATTGTGGTGTCAGTTTGCAGGTTATTTTAACAACACTATCTTGACAAATGTAAGACAGTTTGCTTGTGTCATATCAGTAGGACTGGAATGGGTGGGTAAGCCGTAGTACTCACAAAATAAGCTATAACCCAAAATTTCTGAGAATAAATGCAGAAAAAACTGGGAAATTACTAAATACCTTCATGTTTAAATTCAAATCTTAAGAATTGATAAAGAAAGCTAGGGTTTCAGTGGGCCCTCATTTATTTTTTTTGTGAGTTGATTGTAATCGTCAATACCTTTACTGGGTGAGCATTGGTTTAAGTCTTGCTCTTCAATGTCATTCGTCAGGTTTGAAATCCCAGATTCAGCAGGAAATTTGAAAACTAGCAAAACCACATACATACAGTATTTGTAGGACTTTAAAAAATTGGATCAATCAATCAGCTTTTATTGTCAATGTACAAGTACAAGGACATTTCTTTCAAGCATAGATGGGAAGAAGACCACATGATCAATCAATACCTCTGCTCATTATTTTAAGAATTTTCTTCACATTGTTTGGTGATTCAAATGTCACCAGGTACTTCCGAGAGACTGACATGCACCTAAAAGTGTTACTAAACACAATCAGTAATTTGGTCTGATGTAGAGCAAATATAAAGTAAGAACAAGTTAAACAAAGTAACCCTGTGGATGCCTCATCCAAAGCAGATTACTTGTCAGCTCCAGTGAGCCCTGGTTGGAGTTTAGCCAGGTGGTTGATTTTTTAAAAATTTTTTTGGTTGGTAGTTTGAGTTCTTGCTCGTCTGGGTGTTACTGAAGTAAAATTGTCCTGTTTGTCATTTTGTTTTTACACCAGCCGTCTATTGTTGTCACATGCTAGACAGGCTGTAAAAGTCACACTTTCTGTTGCTATTTTTCCAGTTGTTTTATATCTTTGTGAACTGTCCCGAGAGTAAACCGCCCTCCCGATGTGATAGCTCAAAGGGAGGCGTCTTTTGTTTTAAAATAAAGTTAATATTTGTTTTGTGGGGCATGATCTTTTCTCACTCTTCAGTCATGGACTGTCAGCTCACGTCCTTCTTTTGTTGATTTGTGGCAGCAGTAAGCAACACATTAACAAAGAGATGTGGCTTGAAATTCATTAAAAGCACCACAACACAATGTTTTGGAGCTTTTAGACTTATTTTGAAAGTGTTTTGTCTTTCTTTTACTTCACAACCAAATAGATAAAGCGTTGACATCCCCCGACAAGCACACACACACTTACACCTCTCAACTGTTTTCATTTCAGGTGCTGCCCGTGGTCAAGATGCTGTGGCATAGGGGACTTCCGTCCCCGCACCGTGTGGCTCGGCCACCCAGAAAAGAGGGAGCAGAGATACCCCAGGAATGTTATTAACAACCAGAAGTACAACTTCTTCACCTTCCTGCCCGGGGTGAGTGTCAGTCAAAGGTCACCACTTCACCTTTTCTCTCTGGCCTTGACTCTCTGTTCACATGCTCCACACGTTGTCCAGAGAATAATAACACACGAGTCTGGTAATGTTTTCTGGAGTAACTTTTGGTTAACGTCTTAAATTAGGTAATTAACCCTTCACATACACCGCCTCTTTTAAAACACTGCTTCAGACAGTGTAGTAGGAGGGTAGCACATCATCTATCCGTGACGGTACAATTGTCAGTAAATGGACCTCTTCGGATCCATATAACAAAGATGGAGGCTAAATCCTAAGAAAGCTGTGAATCTGAATTCAACTTTATACTCCAGCGGACAGATTCATGTTTATGTTTGTGACTTACAGGCTTGTTCCGAATACCTGTGGATCACACAAAGCATTTTCTCTTAGGAATAGCATGACAGGTATCACTAATTCTCATCTGAACTCATCAGAATTCAAAGAGATCTATAATTTGCTGAGTTTTCTACACAAGCTCATTTAGGTGAAATATAATTTAGTTAGGAAAGAGGGGTTCCTAAATAAAAAGATAATACATTAATGAAATCAAAATAATTGTTTATCATTTCATGGACTCGTCCTTTCAGCTTTACATTTGTATTGTATCTCTGACGTTTAATAAAAACACAGTATTTTATAGTCTCTGATCCCAAGCAACTTTCTGTTAACATCCATCTAGCCATTACATTATGACCACTTTCCTAATGTTGTGTTTGGCTTCTAAGAATGTTAAAATGAGATGCGCACATGTCAAAGAAAACCACACTAAACACTTTTCTAGAATATGAAGTAGACTTGTGAGCTTTTTTTTTTTTTCTAAAAAAAAGCACCTAGATTGCAGCGTTTTGGGAACAAGGAAAATACAACTTCTCTGAAATGCAGAGTTTTGCACGTGCACACTAACAACAACAAATCATAAAGAAGTCATTCAGAGACAGATTTCTTACATTTGCAATATGCTGAATCAGCCAACTCTCTAAGAAAGAAAGTTAAAACGAGCTTGAACATTTTCTGTTCTTATGAGTGTGTGTGGTTGTCTTACAAAAATCACAGCACCTACAATCGTTAAATTCTGAAACATTTCTTCTATGGAAAAGAATAACTATGCCGTTTCCAGTTGATACTGTCATGTGAAGGGAGTCTTCAGGGGGAAAAAGGGCCCTCTGAAGTGACTGTTGTGTTCCCACTCTGCAGCATGACCGCATCATACACTCTTCTATCCGATGTTCTGCTGCAGATTGAGCAGCAGTCGCTCGTCTGTTGGATCGGACCACACAGGCCGTCCTTCACTGTCCTCATTGAGACTGCCGCTGCCAGCGGTTCACTGGTTCACTCCCTTGGACCACTTTTGATCGATGCTGATCACTGCAGGCCTGTAACACTTCAGAGAAGCTGCAGTCTGGAGGCGCCAGTCGTACAGCAAACACATCTGTATCAAACTTGTCAATTCTGTGCCACATTCGTCCAGAAATGGCTTCACCTCTTGGCATCACATCATTAACACTGCATTCACATTATTAGAAGGTTATAAAAGTGACAGATGGGATTTCTAATCTATGTGTTTTTGATCGCTGCATTTACATATGTATTTGTTTTGAAGGCATGCCGTTTTCTTAAGGCCTTTTTTGGTTTGTTTATGGAGTCTGACATTTGGTTGGAGAGCATAAGATAAGAGCAAAGACTTTTTGCATTGCAAATGGAGATGCTTTTTATTTACATTGGTTTATGCGAAGAAATTCTTTCTGCCCGGAAGATATTGGAAATTTATTTCACGTGTTTCCGTGAGTGGTTTCTTCCACTGGACCTCCCGACCTGGCAGTAGTTCCAGTGAGGGCATCAAGGGGCGATGCGTGGATGCAAGTCTTTCCCCCCGTTTGTAATCTCACACACTGGTGGTAATGAAATTGAGCAAAGCTGTTGTATGTCTGCTAATTTTAGGAATGAGGCGACTGGATGTGTTTGCATGTTCACCCATATCTGTTGATTTCAAGAAATGTGTGATGCCGTTTCTATCTTCGATTTATTGCCATTTCTGTTGTTACACCGTTTAATACTCCTGAGTGTAGAAAGCCAATGGGGACAATATTCAAAATACTTGACTTAAGAAATATTTGCATACTGGTGAAATATTAATTGGAACTTGATTATTGGGTTGATGCTGGTTCTGAAGAATCACAAAACAAGTGTAGGTATGGCTCAAACCCAAAGTAAAATCTTCAAATTGCTTCATATGAGCTACAGACCTCAACCTACAAACATCGAGTTTCTATTAGTATTGACTACATATGGAGTGTTTCTCTGTTACTTTGTGGATTCTTTCAGACAGACCACCGCTGGTTACTGTCATGGGTTTTCTGTAAAGGGGAATTCTGTTCTATTCTCTGTTTCTGTTCTGTACTAATTTATTTTGGTCATTATTTTATATATTTTTGCGTATTCTATTCTGTTCTGTTCTTTTCTGTTCTGTTCTGTTCTGTTCTGTTCTGTTCTGTTCTGTTCTGTTCTATTCTATCCCAGTCTTATTCTCTTTTATCTGTTTGTGTTCTGTTCTTTTCTGCCTTGTGTTTTGGAGCAGGGCACTAAATCCCTTTTATTCTAATTCATATTATTCTGTTCTGTTATTGTCATCTTTATTTCTCCTTTTCTTCTATTCTCCTGTATTATTTTTTGTTATGTGCTACTCTGTCTTCTTGTTTTTCCTTTTGTTCTATTCTGTTTTTCTTTCCTTTCTTGGAGCAAAGACAATCAAAGGCTATTTTATTATGGTTATTTTTTTCTGGTGTATCATATTTCATGTGATTCTGTTCTGTCCTTTTCTTCTTTAACACAATTCTTCTATTCCTTTTATTCTTTCCCATTCTATTCTCCTCCCTTTCATTTTCTTATTTTCTTCTATTGTTTGCAGTTTCATTGAATGTCTCCTCTGTGCTCTTAACCTATGCTATTCTGCTTTCATTAAACACTTAAAAAAAAATTCTATGGAACTCCGTGAAGCACACTAATGTCACCAGTATGTTCCAGTGAGGATCTGCTCCTGTCTTGCGGCTGTAGCGGACTGTGTGTTCAAATGCCACACAGCAAGAAGTTCACACTCGATGTCTTTGTTTTGTGTTCTCAGGTGCTGTTCAATCAATTCAAGTACTTCTTCAACTTGTACTTTTTGCTTCTGGCCTGTTCTCAATTTGTCGAGGAATTACGCTTAGGTGCCCTCTACACCTACTGGGTCCCTTTGGTATGTGGCATTTCACTGTTAATCATTACATTCAACCAGATATCATTTCCCGGCGATCAGGGTCTCTTCAGTCTCACGCACACACACACACACACACATACAGATTGCTTGTTGTTTCCTGCTTTCTTTAGAGTCACTGTTTAACTGCAATGTTTTCCCCTCCAGGGTCTTGTTTTGATTATCACCATCATGAGAGAAGCCGTGGAAGAAATAAGATGCTACCTCCGAGACAAAGAAGTGAACTCCCAGATTTACAGCAAGCTGTCGATGCGAGGTAACGGCTAAGTGCTCAAGCAGATATTCGTCGGCGGTGATATGCGTTGCGTATTTGGCAACATGTATGAACTGTAGGAGGCTGGTCCTGTTAAACCTTATTGGGGCTAGGGGAAATGGTGGGTAATTCAAAGCAGAAATGTAAAAGTGTACGTAAGAGGCCTCGGTATAAAGTGCTACCAGCAATAAAAAGCAGGGGACCTCTTGTGGTTTCCATCACTTTTGCTCCTTTGATGTGGCAGCTTGTTTTTCCCATAAACACAATGACTGGTTGCCTCCATGATAGCCGCCTCTGTGCATATTTACTGGTTTATAGAACCTATATAGTGTTCGCTGTTTTTTTTTTTCTTCTTCTTCTTTTGACTCCAGTAGAAAGTGGTTGAAGTTGTTTTCTTTGTTTCAGAAGAATCAAAACCTTTTAATTCATTCTTGTTTTTTGATCAATGCAGGAAGTTGCTTCAGGCTTTCTGTTTTAATGTGTATAATGTTTTAGTGCAGCAGTGTACTGATGTGAGGGCCCGCAAAGCCCTAATGCACAGCAATATTAATGTGCTTTAATGTCTTACATATGCAAAGCCCAAAGGTCACCGCAGAGTTCAGGGGTCAGTGATCTCTTCCAAACAATTTTGCTGGTTCATTCCAAGTGGAATGAGAGAAAAGGCTCAACTCCCCCAGCATTCTTTCAAATCTGCATGGAGCATTACTTTCCCAAATTCACTGCAGTGACTATCCAACCATGCAGGCAGCAGTTCACCAAGAGGAATATAGGATGTTTGCTTTTCACAAAAAGCCCCTTTAATAAGTTTTAAACACGTGAGTGACTTTAAAATCTATTGGCTTTGTCTTTATGAGTCTGTCACGTTTTAAAGATACAAACAAATTTGTTAATCTATTCAGAGCTTGAAATGCTTCTGACTCACAAACTCAACAAACTAATTTTAAAAGGCACAGACAAGTTTGAAAGATATAGCTAATTCAGTGAATTCAAGAAATCAAAAGTCTATGGGAAATGTGTGATAATATTCACTGATTAGTTTAACTGGCGTCTTGAAATGACAAACAAACACTTTCTCTTTTAGCCACCAAAGTTTTTGAAGAGATTTGGTGCAAACAAATATTGGACCAGTCTACAAATGCTTCATTTGTAGATCAAAAGTCAATATGAAATGTATATAAATTGTTTAATGAAAGATTCAAAAAAAATTCATTCCAAACATGATGAGCATGGTAGCTTCAAAATGTATTAATTTTGTTCTCGGTTATAGTCCTGTATCAATTTGAAATGGACACAAAACATTTTTACTTAGTCAGCAATTTGTGAATTTCTTAAAAAAATGTTTAAGTGTGTGGTAATTGTGGAAATTTGCATGGTTATTTTGTGGTTGTTCTTTTAAACTATAAACCTCCACACATAAAAAACAACATTTAATTGTCCCACATGTAATCAATCAGTTCATGTACAAACTTTAACTCAAATTGTATTCCTTCTCTCCATTAGTGTGGTTTTGATTAATTTTTAACAAAAACTAAAAAAAAAAAATCATTTTAACCATCTCGAAAATAAAAACTCTTGTGTTCTATGTATGAATTAGTGTTTAAGGATTGCTCATCACTGGAAACTTTTAAGTTACATGCAGCTTGTCACTTCATTTACCGACTCGCTAAACGATTTGTTAACTTCAAAATTTATTTTATCTTTCAGGCACAGTGAAGGTTAAAAGCAGCGGCATTCAGGTCGGCGATCTCATAATTGTGGAAAAGGTTTGTGGAGGATTGTTTCATCCACATCTGTGAATAGTTTTTGCTTTTTAGGACTGTTGAGTTACCATTTACATGACGGCAAATAATGAGGGGGTTGTTAATCTCCCGTGCTCCACTGGTGACTGAGGTGAAAGGAGTTAGTAAAGATTTTGTAATCTTGTGATCAATGCTAGGCTTCAGCCTGTCAGACTCAATACATGCACAACAGATGTGAACTCAAAATGCCTTTAATTGGATCCTAAACACAAATTCAATCGAAATGAGGAGTTTCAGCTAAAATCTTGATATTCTGTTCATAGTGTGCAGTTTAATATCATTAAGTTTGGTGGTGTCCGCTGCGTTTTCCCCCTCGTGGCCTGACTGGATTCTCGGAGGTCTTTGTTCATGAAACATGAGAAGTGACTTCTGTCTTCAGTTTCCAGCTGAGGGCTTCTTTCTGAATCACTCATTTCAGTGCAGCTGATGGAAAGGTCACACATGTTATCCTACACATTTTCCTGATATGACCGAGTGATTAAGAGTTATGCGGGGTTGCATTTCAGAGACGTGAACTCATCAGAAGAGAAGAAACCACAAAGTTGGGATTTTTAAACCAATCCAACAGTCATTTATGGCCAAATCCAATTTTTTGAGAGATATGTGAATAAATAATTGAGGAGTGTGTCAGGTCAGACTGTGCAGGCTGCAACAGGATGATTATTATTTTTACTAAATAGCACATAAAAAGCTAAAAGTTACTTATCTACAGTTAAAGAGGAAAGGAAGGAGGACGAAAGCAGCAGGATCAGGAAGTGAAGTTGAAGTCATGTTTTTCTTTCTGCCTTTCTTTTTAGAACCAGCGTGTTCCTGCTGACATGATCTTTCTAAGGACCTCCGAAAGAAATGGTAAACATCTGCTGGTCATTCATCCACATATCCACAACAGGCTGGCTGCCTGGCTGGGGAAATGACTTGTTTAAAAAGGCGGTGAGGTGCAGGGATTAGCCCTGAGCCTGGACAGGAAGCCCGACCATGTATAAATTGTAACTCGGTCCACTAGTAAATTATCAAACACAAGTGTGGTATGGCGGCGGCTACCGAACCTGGATAATGTGCTCTCTCTGTCTTTGTCAGTCACAAATTTTGTCTTTCAAATGAGAAGATAATGAAAAGGAAAATCAAAACTTAAAATGCAAAGATATCAGAGGAGGATGCCTCATTGGAATAATCAAATAGGGATTAGGACTTGTGATTACACGCACACACTTGATGAATTGCGTTGCTTTTGTTCATTTTAAAAACAACAAATCATGAAGTCACAAGCACATCCAGCCAAATGTGACTCTATAGGAAAAGCTGGATGCTTGTTGTTGTTGCGTCTTCCTGTTGGGGGAAGCTAAAAACAACAACCTTGTTTTACTGGAAATAGTGCTTGGTTATCTCTCTTCCATGTGGAGGCCATTAGGTCAATTATGAAGGGCCTAGGCCAGGATTGGGAGTTTTGGGCAGGATGACGCATGCAGGCTGGTGGGGGATGGGCTCTTGTGGATCTGTTCAGCTCTGCTGTAAAACACCACTCGGTGTCATCTAAAGAAGTCTCTGTTCCTCTCTGAAACCAGACTGAAACAGTCTCACAACTGCATTTATTTCCACTTGTAATTTCAAAAGTGACGTTCCTTCTCCAGCACATTGGCACAGTTAACACCATCACCAAGAATATAAGAGAAGAACTCTTGTCCTTGATTTAAAGCCTATGTATTGTTGCCCCCTAGGGGTGGATGTGCTTTCATCTGAATTTCTCCTTCCCAGGCTCCTGTTTCCTGCGCACTGACCAACTGGATGGAGAAACAGACTGGAAATTACGCCTCCCAGTGGCCTGCACGCAGAGACTGCCCACTGCCACTGTAAGTCACTGAATACACATGTAGAACACATGGAAAGCCGGCGTGTATGTGTGTGTTTTCAGCGCCGTTCTGTGTCTGTTCAATTAGCTAAAATCATATTTCATCTTTCTTTCTAAAATTGAGTGTTTGCATTCAATTGCCATAATTTGTGTGCCCTAAATTTGATGGACTCTTTTGCAATAATTCATCAATCCAATAATTAAATAATTAAAAAGCTTCTTCTAATGTGAAAGCTGGATAGTGTTGTTGTAAAATTGTATGTTTTTGATATTTAAAACTATAAATGCACACACAGATAAAACCATACATGTACTGAATAGAGATTTTTGTATTGTGATAAAAATGTGTTGAAACAATTTCAGAGAGATTTCTTACAGTTGACTTATTTTCATAATTTTCTGAGATCTTTATGAAGAATCGTACATCTTTTATCGTAAAGGCACTCCGAGGATCTCAACCAGCAATAAATTCCAACTACTGCCACACAAGCTTCTTGCTTTTGAGTCACATGGGACTACATATATTTGCACAATACACAATATTTAACTGTCGTATTAGACAAACAAACCTGTCACTTCTGTTTTTCTGTCAATAACACACTTGATAAGAACCTATCGTGGAAGAATTAAACGTTGCTACTACGGTCACACTGTAAATGATACAAGAGAATTTTCAGACTTTTTGACATTGAAAAAGGCCATTTCTTTCACTATTGTGTGATCAATCAAAGAGAAAAACTGAGGAAATAAAAAGTAACCTTCTAGAACTTCAGTAAGATTCTAATTTCTGCTGTCGATATGTTCCAGGACCTTCTCCAGATCCGATCCTATGTGTATGCCGAGGAACCAAACATTGATATCCATAACTTTATCGGAACATTCACCAGGGTAAGTGGTTATATCACTTTTCTTTCAGGATTTCAACAACCTTTCAGACAGACATTTGTGTAAACTTCATATGGTCAGAGTTTGGTTGTCTGTGTCATTCGTGAGATGTTGATTCTTAAAGACCCAAACCAACGTAAAGTATGTGTGATCACTGACAATGCTGTAGAGAGTGTCAAATCCAGGTGTCCCAGATCTCTCCAATTATCTGTGGAGGGAATGAGGATACTCATCATAAGGTTATAAGATTGGGGACACTCAAACAAGGGCCATGATAAACACAATATATCTTGTTAATAAAATACTTACATTTCAGTCCAACTGTCAGTCTGTTCATTTTTATGACACAATCAAATATTATTACCGTTACAATAATAATCTTGCATCTGAATACACATCCAAATGCATTATATGCATTATATGCAATATGTAAGTGAAACAGAAACAAACATGATGATAATTCTGATATTTAATGTTAATTTCAGTCAGTTAGTTTGCATGATCACATTTTTTGTTCAGAAATTGGTCTTTGGAGAGATCAGATTGTTCCACTCACATCCACACTGAACGAAGTGATCAGATGTATATGTTGGTTTATAGTCACCTAAAATATCATTTCTGTCCGTGGAAGAGTCCCATAATGCTTTGCACTGTGACTTTAGAAACCCACCAGGAATGTTGTGACCAGTTTCTGTCTACATGTTGTGTCTATCGTCACAGGAAGACGGAGACCCGCCGGTTAATGAAAGCCTCAGTATTGAGAACACTCTGTGGGCCAGCACTGTTATTGCCTCTGGTAAATATGTGACTTTTGCTACTCCCATAAACCGGTTAATGTCTAGGAAGTAACCGGGATTTGGCTTCCATGCACTGAAGCGTTTCCTCCTTTGTAACTATTTGGTGACTTGTCTAACCAAACATGAGCTTAAAGAAACATTTATAAAAAAAGCTCATTTGCAAACAACCCAGAGCAGCTAACCATACCTACCAGTAAAAAGACTGTGCTTCTTCTGCAAGAGGTTGATTCCACTTTAACCCACACCAACATGTGTTATCTATTATGCAATTGGAAATCTGTATCCTATATTCTCTAATGACATTCTTCATTTGGAAACGTCTATTCATGTCAAGATTATGAGTCTGGCAAACATCTTCCTGGCATACTATGTTTTATGTTGTGCCTTTATAATATTGACCTGAGGCCATTGTTTTTTTTTTTTGGGGGGTCTTTTTTCACCCCCTCTGTCCAGGCACTGTGGTGGGGGTTGTGATTTATACAGGCAAGGAGCTGCGCAGTGTCATGAACACCTCCAACCCAAGGCACAAGGTACAGTAGTGTGGACCAGAGCCGGAAAAACAAGTGTGTCAAACAGACAGTCGAGCCCAGTACATCACAGCTCAGTCTCTCCTGTTGGGCTCAAAACAATCAATGTCAATTCAGTTCTATCTTTTAAATGCAAATTTAACTTCACATTCATTTAAAGTGTTATTACAATGACCGAGGAGGATGTAAAAAAGAAACCCAACAGAACAAGAGAATTAGCTATAGTTTTATTAATAAAAAGAGCTGCTGTTCCTGATTTGTCTGCTACACTGTTAACATGCACAGGAGTGTAATCAATTTATTATTCAAATCATGTCACTCTGGAGCAAAAATGACTGACATCTGTGATTGAGACTCACATCTAGTCATTTAGTAGAATTGAGATGTATTTGTTTTTAAAGGCGTTAAGAAAAAGTTCAAATGTTCAATCAGCATTCTTTTGGCTCATGTGGTGTGTCTCACTTGTTCATATGTAGGTGGGTTTGTTTGACCTGGAGGTGAACTGTCTAACTAAGATCCTGTTTGGGGCCCTGGTGGTGGTGTCACTGGTCATGGTGGCGCTCCAACACTTCGCCGGCCGTTGGTACCTTCAGATCTTTCGCTTTCTGCTGCTCTTTTCACACATCGTCCCCATCAGGTGAGATTCCCTCTGATGTCAATTCATCATCTTTTGTTGCATTTATATGCACAGACCTAAGAGTTTTTTTTCTTCTGCAGCTTGCGTGTTAATCTGGATATGGGAAAGATGGTATTCAGCTGGATGATTAAGAAAGACTCCAAAATCCCTGGGACGGTGGTGAGGGCTAGCACCATACCCGAACAGCTCGGACGCATCTCCTACCTGCTGACTGACAAAACAGGTTAGACTTCAAACCCTCTGCAGAGTGACCAGAAACTACAACCCGCAAGTCCGGCACTTAAATGAGAGGTTATGGTGCTCGGGATTTGTCAAGGAAGTATCCTTCAAGACAGACTTTAGTTGTTTCCTTCCCTGGGGGCCTTGCTCTGTGGTGGGGTTTCTGCTCCCAGAGACCTGCTACTTAAAGGGCCCTTAAATCATAAAAAAAAGCCTCTCATCCATACATGTCTTTAGAGCCAAGCACCTCCACCAGTGCACTTCCTCAGGCATGAGGTGTTGCACGTCAGATTTACAACCCTCATGGCCAATAAACTGATCAGCCATTTCCCCCATTCAGAGTGCGATAAGACCCATGGGGGTCTGCAGGTCAGGCTAATGTATGAGCGAGGCCCCCCCTCAAGACTTTTTGATACACTGCTAGAAAATGCTTTTAAAGTAAGTGTGAGGATACAGACGTCGTGTGTGGTGTCAAATGCTCCCGGTTTTCTTTTCCCACTCACCATATGTGACGTTCAGACATCTTTTCTGGTAGCTCATTAATGCTGTCAATGAAACGTCCAGAAATATCTGTTGGTTGCAATTAATTTGCCTAAAATATGTAAAACAATTTCAGAATTGATGTTGTTAAGGTAAAGGGTATTATGTTGATGCTGGAGGTATTTGGAGAAAAAGGTTAAATATAAAAATGTAACAATCCCCAGGCACCCTCACCCAGAATGAAATGGTGTTCAGGCGCCTCCATCTTGGAACTGTGGCATATGGGATGGACTCTATGGATGAAGTACAGAGCCATGTTTTCAGCGCCTACACGCAGGTAAAAGCATGCATCAAGCCAAAGCAAAGGTATTTGTTTGTCAGGTCAAATAACTCACAACTTCTCGAGAGGAAAAAAAAAAAAGAGAGTGAAATTCCCAAAGCTTGGGAAAGGGTCAGATAAACAGAACAAAGCATTGTTTTAACCAACATATGAGTTTGTGATTATTGTTTGGTTGAATGCTTCCTGACCTCAGATGACACTTTTTGTCCCCCTTGACACCAGAGGTTAGTGAAGCAGGAAACGGGATTAGCCCACAAGCGAAGCAATGACCGGACTCCTTTAATGACGCTGCCATTAACCCCCGGAACGCACAGCCTTCTAAAAATAGCTGAAGCCTCATTGCAAAAGCAAATTGTTCATATTTACTTGACACATCTGGTTATATTTAAAAGCCACTGTCACAGCATTCACTGAAACTAGTAACGCTGCTACTTTCTTGACTAAAATGTGAAATCTGGACATCTTTATATGGTAATCTCTATTTTTTTTTTTTAAATTGGCTTTCTAAATGTGTGAATTTATTTTCTGCCAAACTTACTTTTTTATTGTTTGACCTGATAGACTTTTTTTAGCCAATCATATGGCTTTTTCCTTTCTTCCCTCTACATATTATTAGTTCTTTGTGCTACAACGGCTGTTAGAAAAACCTTGACATCAGTGACAGTCTGCCATTATAAAAGACTGTTATAAGTTCTCCCACATTCCTTTAAAGGCTTCTTTTGATTGCAGTATACCTCTTGACCACTGTGTCTTCTTGTAATTGTCCTCAGCCCACCCATGACCTCCCGGCCTCCCGTGCTCCAGCGGCCACAAAGGTCCGGAAAACCATCAGCAGTAGAGTTCACGAGGCTGTGAAGGCCATCGCCCTGGTGCACAACGTGACACCCGTGTACGAGGCCAATGGAGTGACAGACCAGGCTGAGGCCGAGCAGCACTATGAAGACACTTGCAGAGTTTATCAGGCGTCCAGCCCAGATGAGGTACAATAACACTATTCCCCTATTTTCATTCATATTCTTTTTTAAGATTCACTCCGACGCCAAAACAATGTTTTTCACAGCTCACACTAGAACACATATGAACTGTTGTAAAATGTATAAAACCAGTACATTTAATGCAGCAGTCGTCACGGTCCGCTTCAAAGAGACGGGTTCTTAGCTTTGATTTAAACTGATCTATCGTTGCAGAATCTCTTACTTGATATTGGAGACTATTCCCAACCTTCAGGGCAGCAACAATAATTTCTTATTTTTTTTTTTGTAATTATTTTTTTCCCCCACTTTTATAAACATACACAGAACTGCATTGCAATTAGATGTACTAATTAGTGTTTCTGCCAGCGGAAGTCTTGTATATTGCCATTTCTTTTGTCCTTTTGCCGTCCATTTGCCCTTCTAGTAGTCGCAATTTGTCTTTTCGTGTTTCCATTGTATAGATGTCATTAATAATCATCAACCACTGGTCCATTGTGGGTAGATCTATTTTCTCTTTCCTCGTAATAGCTTTTTCACATGCCACTCGAGATGTTTTTGTGAACTATCTATCATTTCCCATTATTTTTCAGTTTTTAACCTGGATGTTGAGCTGAGTATAAGTAGCTGACCTCAGGGTTGCGGGTTGGGTTTGAAGTGTTAAAAGCTCAGCCAAGTGAAACACTATCATACTGTTAGAAGTTTTCAAAGCAAGTTGTAAAGTCTTAAACTGAATTCTGAAATGGACTTGGATCCGGTGTGACAAAGTCAATACAGTTGAAATATGATCACCTTGAAAGATGAACACAATAGTTTCTTGCATTTCTGGGAATTTGTAAATCCACAACAATGTACAACATTTTTACTTCACACTAGTAATAATGATACAGCTTTGGCTCACCTGTAGCTTTTCCTCTTGGCCACTGCAGCTGATTTGATGAATAAAAAAAAAAAAAAAACTTGAATGTACAAACTGTGCAGATGAATTGAGGACAAGTGACTGCAGATCGTACCATTTCCAAACATACACCCAGTGCATCCAGTGAGTCATAATTCTACTACTTCTGCCAATATTATTGTGTCATAATAGTGCTCAACAGGGTATTGACAATATTTTAGAAATCAATGAAAAATGTTATTATTATTTATATTATTTGTGTTTAAAAACAGTAAACATGTCATAAAATGATCAAAAAGCCCAGGGGGACAAAAATACCAGGTCTGAAATATGAAATTCCTGTTTGAATGTGTAGCTCATTAAAGGGTTCACTCTGCTAAAAGTATATGACATTAAAAGTCTGTTTTTATATTACAGTAATATCGAAGGTTCTTCAGACTAACATTTGTGCTTATCTTGAGTACATTATTGAACATTTAGAGGTTACGTTCGATTCTGTTTTGATTGTAGTCACCGTTTGCATCAAACAGATCGTTTGTAAAGAGATGTAATAAAAAAATGGTAAAATTTAGGAAATTACACATTTAAATAGGTAATGAATATAAATATATGATTTTAGAATGTTATGTTTGAGATTAATTGGTGACTGTAAACACACACACACACTCAGGTGAATCCGTATAATGTCATAATTTCAAATTGATGTGTAGTTCATTCATATCCTCAGACGTTAGACCAGATTTGTGCTCTGATGATAATGAGGTTATCTCCAGTGTATTTCTTTCTTGTGTCCTTGATCCTTATGAATTATTTGAACATCAGGAAGAGGGCAGTGGAATTTGACTTGATCCATTTCCTGCAGTGTAAATACGGACTTCCTCAATATGTTCCCCAGCCCTTTGCACTTAGCCCCTTCTGAATTTCCCCCTTGATGGCACATTTTAATAGTCGAAATGGGATGTTATTATTAGAGAACTCAGCTTGTGTTGGTGAAAGGAAATTGACTCATTTTATTGTTTTAAACCATAATAGGTTAAAAAAAACCAAAAAAAACTGCTGCACTCTTGGAGTTGCAGAACTTGAATTGTTTTATCAGTTTTGTTTCACCTCAACAGACTGAGTTTTCAGCAGCTTTCAGGAAGTCTTAATATAGATTTGGTTTTGGCTGTGAGCACAGTTTGACTGTCTGTTAAATTTATGGTTTTATCAATGTGTCTGACCAAAACTGACATTTTTCTAAAGATTATTTGCTTGGCAAACATTATAGTCTGACTGATATCAGTCATATCAGTGACTTTCATATGACTTACTTCAATTTGTTCATCAAGAACTTCATTGCCAGTGGCAGGTAAACTGTTACTATGTAGCTCTTACAACTCCCCAGTCTGAATCTGTCACATATATCTGGTTTAAGCGTCAGAATACAATCAATAATATACATTGTCTCTCAGTGATTGTCCTCTAATGAATTTGTGGTTTGTCCAGACTGAGACCTTCCTTTGCCTTTAGTCCCCTGGGATCTGCTCCAGCCCTCTGCAGCCCGACATTAAATATAGAAAGTGGATGGATGGTTGAACACCTGTTACTGAGAGGAATATGTATGCTACGAGTTAACATTTTCTTGTCAGATTTGATGGGCAAGCGTAAAGACAAGAGCCAAGTTGTGATGGCTAGTTGACGGGGCATGAGCATCTCCAAATGTGGGGCATTCTTAGTCTGCAAGTCTGCAGGAGTCATCATGTGTCAAAAGTAGTCCAATAAAGGAAAAATCAGATAGCTGTCCAAAGTTCAATGATACTCGTAGGGAGGGAAGGCTAGGCTACGCGGGCTGATCCAACCGACGATCAACTCCATTTGTATTGTACGTTTCAGCAACAATGCAATGTTTTTTCTTTAATAAAACAATGTTGAACCAATTATCAGAAAGGTTGATAAAACCATAAATAAAGAAAATGATGATAGTACTAGTAGTTTAATTCATGTGGCATTTTTCAAACAGTGATTGTAACTGGAGTGCTTTGCAGGTGATTGGTAAAGACACAAAAAGCTGAACGATATGGTTTCATTAACACATAAAGTTGAGTTCATAGAGCGAACAGATCAAAGATTTAGACAAAAGTACACTACAAACAAGTTTAAAAGCTCCAGATAAGCTACTGTTGATCAAACTGCTGCAGAGATTCATGCTGATTTATAGAAACATGTCGAACACCCAACACCTCAGTTTTTCTCACGTGAGGCTTCATAAGTGAAACATCCACACAACTAGACAAGTGGTTATAATGTTGTGTCTGATCAGTTGAAGATAAGGGAACTCGTCAGCCATGAGGTGGTTGTGAGTTAAAGTCGCTGCCTACAGCTTTGTTCAGGTCAAGTTTAAAATGTGCAACCAAGCCAGACGCTGCTGCTGCTGCTGCTGCTGCTGCTGCGGTTTAGACCAGATCCAAGAATTCTTCTTCAGTGAAACTTTCTAGACTGTGACTAAGCGCAATCTTCATATTTCCCAAACCTGGATGACAAACTTTATGGTTTACAGGCTTACAGACTACACAGGCACATATTTCCAAAATAAGTAATTTTGCAACCACACATTCTATGCTACTAAATTTAGTGTTGGAACATGGACAACTCTTTATTTTTCTGCCCTCCTCTGCTGTTTGTCCTGTCCGAAGATGAAGGATGATTCAGGTCTCTGATTTGGCTGCTTGTCTGGAAGCTATTGGGCAATGTCATCTCCCTTCTTTTCCACATGTTGCTATTGTATTGATGAATGTTGTGTCCTTAAGAAACGATTCAGCAGAACATTATTTTCACTTCAAAATTGGACGTCCTCCCAGTTTATCAATCGATAGTCTTAAGTGCTGAAAATGCTGGAACTATTGATTAAAACAGTCACTGTGCTCTCAACATACTGCTCTCTCTCTTTCTCAGAGTGGCCTTCGCTGTTTTCAGTTCTAGTAATGGACCAACATAATTGACTTAATGGTTTTACTTTCATAAGAATTATGATAATAATGATTTTTTTTCTCCTGTAAATTCATGAATTATGGGCGTACTTTATGATTTTATGAAAACCATCATCTCTCAAATCGTCATGTTTCTGTCACATATCTTCAGTGCAGACGTGTTTGATCGACCACCCATGAAACCCTTTTACACTCTGGTGCTGATAGGTGTCGCTGGTGCAGTGGACTGAGAGCGTGGGCCTCACACTGGTGGGGAGAGACCAGTCCTCCATGCAGCTGCGGACCCCTACTGGACAAATACTGAACTTCACCATCCTTCAGATATTCCCCTTCACCTATGAGAGCAAGAGGATGGGCATCATAGTGCGAGTAAGTGCACAAACATATTGCTCCATGTCTTTTCTCTTTGCTCTAACTTGTATTGTGTTACTTGATTCCCATGATTGCTCATAGATTACTTTGAGTCAGGATCGGTTGCTAGGATGTTTTATTCCTGCTTGGTTTAGACAGGAAAAACAAAATTACTGTTGAAGCATATTATCTGAGAAAAGAACTCACCTCACAACCTCTGACTAAGTCTGGTGACTAACTCTCTTTCTGTTGGCCAGAGTATCACTCAGGAAGCCTGGGATTCTTATAATGGACTTTGTTTGTTTTTATAAACCTCTTGTGAAAATCTAAATAAGATAAGTATTTCTAGGCAACATGTAATGATAATACACTCCATGTATCTCTCCACTTTTGTGGATATGCACTGGATATATGGAGAGTTGTGTTTTCATTGCATGATGTGATTTGAGTTTTGTGCTTTTACCTTTTGATAAACTGTAAGTGAACTGTTTTTGTAGGATGAATCGACAGGAGAGATCACGTTCTACATGAAGGGTGCTGATGTGGTGATGGCAGGCATCGTCCAGTATAACGATTGGCTGGAGGAGGAGGTAGGCATCGACACGGATCTCTTCCCTGTAACTCAAATATTAACAGACTTGCCAGCCTGGTTGAAACTTCTATTTTCATAGTGTGGGAACATGGCAAGAGAAGGCCTGAGGGTACTTGTGGTCTCCAAGAAGTCTCTTACGGAGGAGCAATATCAAGATTTTGAGGTAGGCAACAACTCTGGAGTTTCAAGTTTCAGATATAACCTCAGATATACAGTTAGTGTAGTGTTATTGAAGTGTACACATAACTTCACATGCAGCATCAAACATTCTTTCTTTTTCGCCTCTTTTCAGTAGAGTTGTAAGCCAGTGAAAATGAAACAGCTCAATAGATCTGTCGCAAGTCGTGTCACATGTAACAAACGTACAACTGTGGATTGATAGTTTGGGACGACATGTTCTGTGTTTCAAAATGTCAAAGAAAGTAATTGGAGTAAC
>OMNM01033978.1:20254-39056 GCA_900302745.1 Parablennius parvicornis | reverse complement strand
TTAGCACCAGAAAATATTGTTAAAATTGACTTTGTGTTGAAATCGTAGTCATTTTTAGTCATAATTTTTAAAACTTTTAGCAAAAACATACACCTATACTTGGTGCCGCAACAAAGAAAAACTTTAAAGTTAAAACTTAAAGATTAATATGCCACTGTTTTAGCTGTACCTAAAATGATTTTGGGGTGTATGTAGTCTGGGGAGTCGTCAAACACAGTGTCCCCCTTCACAAGAAACCGGCGCGATTTCCATAGTACCTTGATTCCATGTGTAAATCTAATTTTGACAACTTTAAAGCCGACTAAGTCTGAGCTCCTCCCATGTGACTTTCTGGAGAAGAATTGATTTGGGACCCCAGGTCGGAAATCACTGGTAAAGGGACTTTACTTTCTATTAAAAAAAAAAAAAAAAAGTTGGACAAGAAGATCCTCTGTGACAAAATATATAACCTTTTTTTTTTCATGCTGCATGGGACAAATGTGTAATTTGTGTTCTCCTTTGAAATTAGTCTCATAATTCCCTCTGCTAATGAACTTTGCAGGCTCATTGGAACATATTGTTATAGCCTGAGGTAAGGGTTTCTCATCTTAAGAGGAGAAGGACAAAAATCTTAATTTACTTGCATAGGTTAGATAACCGCGGAGAATTTAATGTCAAGTGCTGAATTCTTTATTCACAGTGGAAACAGCTTCCGACGTGCATAATGAGACACGGTGAAGTACAGATGCTCAATTTGCTTCGGTCAAACGAAGCTACAGTTTTAACAAGTTTTATATACTGAGAACACAAGACGTGCCACAAAGAGTGTTTTATATTCCCCAGCATAATGTGGAAAATCCAATCAGACTCCCATGTGAGGACCCCTGCGGTCTTAGTGCTCTCCAACCCTTATAGCCAGCTGTGTTCTTAATGAGTTGGCACAGACCAAACTGTCAACCATATGAAGGAAACCTGGACCTTCTGTCACTGGGGTTGCATAATGTGTCTGGAGCTTGATGGGTGTCCACTCCAGGTCTATTGTGCACACGGTGCAGTAAGTCCACACACTTGAACGAGCACGTCTACGCGTCCGTGGCCGTTTTATCCTGCTTCCCGGGTGTGAGTCTGCGACCCTGTTTATTAACATGCTTGCACGCGTGTGTCCCTCGATCAGCTACAGTGTGTTGTATATTTACTCAGCACACCTGTGAGATCGCTTTCTGAATGATAATGAGATTGGACTTTAAACATGAGAGCCCTATGCAGATTAGCCAGTGATAACAAGATGCATAATTAACCGCATGCATATTTAAAACGGTGGAAGTAATGATTTCCCTCTGGGGTCGCACGAGAAAAAAACAGAATGTGAAACAAAATTTTGGGATCATCAATCTATTTTTTGGGGAGTTTTTTGTTTGATGGTGGCATGAGCTTTCATTAAGTTATGGAGCTACAGTGTAAAATCCAATATCTTCCTTCTCTGGTTTGTGTGTTAATCTTTCATGTATTTGTGTCTGTGCCAGATTTTCATTGCAACTTGCTTGTGGATGCTCAAGTCAGCACAACAACATCCCCGTGTGACATTAAGACTCTTAGAAGTCCATTGAAATGGTACCACGCACTTGAGTTCAAAGCATTTCTATGATGAAAGATATATGATCTTTCTATAAAGAAAGAGTTTAGGCTGTCAGCCATCGGAGCCCTGCCGGTCCAACAGAGACTTTCTGCTTGGATCCAGAGGTTGTTTTTTTTTTTTTTAGTCTTGCTTTAAAGAATGAAACTCTGCAGTGATTCATGTTGTTTTGATCCAGAACTTACATTTGGAATGAGTTGTCAGTTATTGAGCAAACACTGTTTTTGATTATTGTACTTCAGAGGAATCCACAGGATGAGCCGAATTAGTTCCTGGACTGAGTTAATGTTGTCATATTACCTTTGTTATCAATGCTTTGGAGGAGGTCGAGATATATCAAACCTTCAAAAAAAAAAAAAAACCTGGCTAGATACCTGAAGGTGGAAAAGAGAAAATGTGTTTTTGTTTTTCCTGTTTTATTCTTTAATTGGCCCTTAAAGACATGAAGGCCAGGCTGAAAGGCAATACTGTCAACTATAGTGGAACCTCTGGACACATGGGTCGATGCCCCGTGGTACCAGGGGGAAGGAGATGTTGGCAGCGCAGTCGTATCCTGAAGGTCATGGCAGACACAATCTGCCCCGAGATTTCTGCAGGCAATTTGCAGATTTTGCTCTGATAAGCCGGGCTGTAAACATTTCTCACTTAAAATGAAGCACCTAAAGAAGAAAGTGTGAGCTGACGATTAGTCGGTGTTGATAAGACGTATCCACTTGTATCACAATTGCAACTTAACTTCCCTCGTTTGTTGTGCAAGTCTGACTAATTAAAAGTCAAAGTTATAACAGATAAAAAAAAGTTTACCCTCACAATGGTGAGATAACACTAGCGAGACAGCTGTTGCTCAAGTCCTGCTAAAACAGAGGATTGTCAGTATGGTTTATATGAGGGTTTTATCATAAAACAAGTTTTATCATAAATCCTGTCTTGCGGGAAGTTTTTGAAGAAGTCCCACCCATCATCTGAGGAGCTCCATCACAAAATTAGAGGTGAAACTTCAAGATGTGAATAACTGAGATTCTTCAGAGACATGTCAACAGTATAAAGAGCAAGCCAAATGACAGCAGAGAAAATATTCAGAGAAAGAGCAATTACGTTCCCTCCTTCTTATCAAAAGGTTTGTTTTAGCTGTCTTTTAAGGAAGCCAAGCTCACGCCGTCATCTTCCAAAATGCACGTTATTTCCTGAACAATTCATGTACTTTTTTAATGCAGACTTGTAACTGTTATTGCACTCATTTCAGACTTATAAACTCGGCAGTGTGAGGATGAACATCTGACATCAAACCAATGTGTTTCACTTTAATTTCCATCAAAGAAAATGTCACTCGAGGCCAAATGTGCTTCTGAAAAAAAGTCATAAACGTGCTGAGGGAGGGGGTAAATGGGAGAAACATCCATCTGAAACATCTCAGAGGTGGTGGAGAAAGCCTCTGGATCTCTGTGGCTCAAGAGAGACTTTGATGGGCCTGCTGCTTAATGAAATGACTGCACTGCGGTAATGACTCTAAAGGAGGGTGTGCGCTGCTAAATAATGAAGTGACTGCAGTGTACTTAATGTAACAAAAGGGAGGCAGCGATTCCTCAATGAAGTGACTTCAGTAATTAGTGTTCATTATGTACAAAGTCATGATTATGATGCGGTAAGAGTGAAGGATGGAACAATAGATGGAAATCAGGCTGCATCCGCTCTCGAGCCTATAATGTGATGAACCCTGTTTTACTTCAAAATCTCCAGTATTCACTTCTGCATTTGAAAGATGAAAGCAAGGCCTTTTTTTTTTTTTTTTTTTATAAAATAGACAATAGCTTTGATACAGAATTTTCCATTACAATCCAACAGGTGGCAAGTAATTAATTTCCTGCTTGCCAGTGGCAGTTTATGTTTAATCAGATATGAGGCCACATGTGGTGGTTAGTACCGTAGTCACAGTGAGAAGACCACACTTCAGTTCTGGACTGCAAATACATTGGTTTAGTCTAACTGGTGACTCTCAATTGCACATTGATGTGAATGTGTGCATGTGATATTTGTTTCTATTTGAATGATAGGCAACCTTACCAGCGTCTACATACACAAAACCAATTTCTGGTTGATTTCGTTATTTGAAATTAAAAAAATTTTTAAATGAAGAAGGAAACAATAATTCAGATGCTATGTGAGGTCCATCCATCTTCTGTAGTGCTTTATCCTGCGCAGCGTCACTGAGCCGATCCCAGCTAACTATCGGCGAGGGCAGGATGTACCCTGCACAGGTCGCCAGTACACCACAGGGAAAACATACAGACAACCATACACATTCACATTTCAGGGTGACCTCAAATTTTTGGAACATGGGAAAGAAAGAAACCCATGCGCATATGGAAAGACCATTATTTGAAGCCAGACCTGCTCGTTATGACGCGAGAGTGCTAACCACTGCTCCGCAGCCTACTATGTGAAATCGCCCTTTGCAAAAACTTCCCAACAATTGGTACGGTATATAATCACGGTATCTCCTTGTTAGCACAATTACATGATTGATAATAATATATGTGTTTTCTCACTCACAATAAATATGAATATAGGTTGTTTTGTGTTTTTCTTTTTTTCCAAAAGCATTACTAAACGGTTCTCTCATTGTATTTCCTTTTCAAAATGCGAATAATAAGTGTGAAGCGTGCCGAGTTAATTTGAATCCTGCAGGTGTAATGCCGTTTTCACTCACATTTGTGTTTCACACCGTTTCTCATTTCTCACTGTCGCTTCTTTTTTCACTTTTTCTTCCTCGGATACCTTTCCAATTTGCCACGATTCTCTCTCTTCTCCTTCCCTCACACTTGTACTCTCACTTCTCTCTCATTACCGCATCCTGTGACAGCTGAGCTACTTATCACCTTCTGTATGTCCCATTCATTTTCAATCTTCAGTTCTATAATCCCTGTGGAAAGCTGTCACCATACAGTGTCACCATGTGTGCACAAACAAAATGTGTTTGTGCTGTAGGCAGTATCTCTGCATAAACTTGCAGTCATACATATATGTGAGTATATGCCTAATGAGATGTGGGATTTACACAGTAGCGTGCTGCAATATTACTTAATGATGTAATTTTTGCTGAGCGATTTTAGAATTCATGTTCATATGCCACACGAATTCCTACATTTCATCGTTGCAGTGCGTGTGTCACATTGACAGAGACGCTTCAAGGTTGTTGCCAAGATTCCTGCCATGTTGTCGGCACTGTTCTGTCTTGAGCCCTTCCCCATTTTTTCTCTTGTGGGTATTTTGTCCCCCGTTATTGTATATTAGTTTTTGGGAGTATTATCCTAATGAATTGTTTCCGCTCCGCCTATAAATAGGCTGGGCTTCGTTCGCGCCGACGGACTCGCTCACTCGCTTCATCTCTGCTTCCTGGGACGTGCCTCGTCTCCATGCACGCACCCGCCATCGGCTATGCCTCATCGCTTGTTAAGACTTCCTGGTAGCCATTAGGCTTTCTGTGCTGGTAGTCGTATTTGGGCTTGGCTGGACCGTCCGCCATGTTTTTGCTTTAATTTTGATTGTGGTCAAGTCTTGGGTTTTTTCGCCTTAGCCCAGTGTCGGTACTGGCTTTCAGTTTAAACTGTTCCTGTTTTTTGGGACACAGGTGGACAAGGGTTTTAGTCTGTGCTCCTCCAGCGTACACTCTCTTCAACAAACAGGAGAAGAAAGCAACCAAATTAACATTCTGAATAAATTGAATGTTTCAAAATCATCCTCGTGTCTCCGGTGCCCATGAATATGTTCACTCTTTCTGTCAGTCATAACAGGCGCACATATTTAATGTTGGAAGAAAAAAAAAAGAGAAACACATCAATGAAAACTATTGATGTTGCTGCCGATTAAGTTCTCTGTTTACGGAGCAAAAATTTTAATTGAGACTGGTTCACTAGTCTTAAGAAAAGTAAACCTCCAGATTTAGCATGATTTATGTTCAAGTATTTTAAACATTGCTCCTGATATATTATGTGTATTAAGATTGCTTTGAAACTTTTAACTGTTGTTTTCAACAACTACATAATGTAAGAGGGCCCTTGCTTTTAGCAGCGCTTAGCATTTAGCGTCCGTGCACTGTGTATTTCATATCAACAGGTTTCATTAACTTCCTGAATGGAGCCTTCATTATCATTATTGAACCTAGTTCATTTTGCTTCCTCCCTGCATTTCCTGTGCTTTCCCAATAAAAGGTGGACATCAGACACGTTGACCTTTTACTGGAACGTATATTACCCTCTACCTCATTTCATTGCTTTCCCCTTCCAGCCCTTCTGTAAAAATGAACAAACCAAAAAAAAAAATAAGCAGCAAGTTAAACGAAAGGGTGGAATCCTTTGACATATAGTCATCAGTACTGGATGAACATAACAACATAAACTGCTCAGACTTTCATTTTGATCCAAGAGATCAACAACAGTTAAGAGAGATCACAGAGAATTTGACCATGGAGTTATTGAAAGTTAAAACATGGAGGAAGATTTTGTATTAATGGGTGTCTTTTGTCATTCAAAGTATGAAGCTACCTTGGACGGAGCTTGTCGATTTCACCACAGACGAATCACCAAAATTAAATGGACTAAACAGCTGACAACTGCTGCAAAGAATCCAGGATAAAGTGAAACATCAAAACTCTAAACCAGGATGTTATTTTCCTCCACTGCATCGTTCATCAGAAATCTCTGTGTAATTCTGGATTATAAGGTAATCGCGTGTGAATCCAGTCAACTTCACACAGACAAGCAAACGTGAGCATCATCAATTCATCAGGTTAAAAACTCAGCATTATGACTAGTTTATTTTTGCAAAGACTTCCCTCAATAGAAGTGAAATAGGACACTAAAGATGCTCCAGCAGTGAGATGTCTACGTGTCTGCTGGTGTTGGTTGATCAGTCTGGTGCACCAGTACGATCTTTATGCTGACAACTGAAAAGAACTTTCTCAGGTCCACTGACAATGAGTGGAGTTGCAAAACATAAGGAAGATCAAATGAGTAATTTCTTTTTAATTCTTTATATTTCCTGTAATGAATTAACCAAGATTAATGTGTTAAAGTCTCAGGCCTAAGCTCAGTCCAGTCCCTAATGATTTAATCGAAGGCTCCCGCAATGGAGGTTTCCATGATGTGCAAAAAAAAGAAAAAGAAAAAGGTGTGGCAGGAGGTTTGACGAACACAGAGGTGACAGTGTAGGACCGGCTGAGTCAGAAGAAATGTGAAGGAGATGAGAAGATGGATTTAGGAAAGCGGCAGTGAGGGGGGAGGTTGAGACGGGATGACATATGAGACGGCGAGAAAGAGCGAGAGAGAAACCCGTCAGGCGTCTCATTCATTTGATGTTGGATGATGCTGACACAGCAGGAAATGTCAGATTATGGAAACTGCTCAAAAGTGTGTAGGAGCTTTAAATAGGAACTTGCATTTATGCACACCTCCACCTCCACCACCCATACAAACAGAGAGAGGTGCACATCCAACCCCAACTGTATTGTACCTCATTTGCAATAAAACACTGAGCTTTTTCTTTTGTGCACACAAAGTTCTTGTTCCCTGACTCCCTCATCTAATCACAAGCTTACACAGCGGTATTTGTAATTTTTTCCCCTCTCTGCTATGTTTCATCGCGGCTGATAATTGCCAGTATGCTGAAAATCAGCTTTATCTGGTGTATCTATTTTGAATTATTTCATTTTTTTCTGACCGACTGTTTTTTTTGCAGTCGGTCTCTGGTGAGACTTTAGATGAGCTTCTGATAAACTGATGTGAGGCAAACGTGTATCTTTGTAACGACTATATTATCTATCTTGACACACGCACATACACACAGCTCTCGAGAATAACTTTATTGCTCATTACCCACTGTGGTGGGTGGAGTCCAAATGTTATAAGCCACTCAACATTTTCAAAAGCAGAAACTTTTTTTTTTGTGAGGAAATGAGGTTATAATATGATTAAAGTGGATCACGGTGTTGTCATTTATCCCCAAAACAAGATTTACAAGCATTTTAAATGTAAATAGTGATAAAATATTACTATTCCATTAGAAATCATTATTTGTTTTGTATTTAAAAACACATAAAACATACAAATGAAGAGTAATTCTCCACAAGTATGTACTTTTGTAAAATTTGAGCCACAATTCTGTTTTACATTCGGTGGTAGGGTTGAGTCAGTTTTCCCAGCTGGTTCTTCTTTGTTGGTAGTTGCAGTGGTCCAAATTCCGTCCATTCTGAGATTTTGCGTTGCGTTAACTGTTCCTACTGCTGCTATTTGAGAGACTCAACACAACCTCCTGGTGGTGCAAACTTCTACAAAACCAAACTGGCTGTTTCAAGTTGAAAAACTTGAATATTTGAACGCCCAAACTGAAACCTTCTGTGAAACAGACTACTGGTGGTTGAGAATGTTACAGTAAAGTAAAGTGGTAAAGTGTGCCGCCGTTGGTTAAATATTCCTCTCCACTAATGATTGATTAAAAAAACAACCCTTAGCCTCTTTCCCAAACCGATTTAGGAGAAAACTATCATCGCGTGTAAAATGTTATTCTGATCCGGCATCCACTTTCTTTGTAGTGAGACAAATACAGCAGGAATAGCTTCTGTTTAATAATGCTTGTCCTGCCTCGATGTCGCTACTGCAGCAGCTTTCTAGTGCTGTGTGACATCTGCCTGGACATGCATCTTGGCTTCTGTTTCTGTCTGTGCTGCGTCTGCTGTTTAGGAGTTTTCCCTTAAAACACAGCGTCATTCGGTAGTGTCATTGTGGAGGGGGAAGGAGTGCTCACTTTCCATTGATGCTTGCTTTTCTGCAGGAAAAGTACGCCAATCATAGTTTAGAAAGAAGAGTATTTTAAAAGCGGCTGATTCTGCTACTGCCTTCACTTATTCATCTAAGATTCAGTTTTATTGTATTTCTGGATGCCGGTAGAAATTTAAAGACTTTCTTCCAAGTTACTCTTCTCCTTCTGCTTATTTTAAATCTGATACTTTGCAGCTGTTCTGCATTGCACATTATTTTCACCAGAGGACTGTAGCTTTGTTTCTTTTTCTAAATGTCAAGCAGTGCATCTGTTTCTTTCCTTGGACCCAATATTACTAGGACCGCCTTTTGGAAGGCGACCTGATATTTGTTTTTAGCTCCCTGGGCTTATTCCACCTGCACATATTTTCATCTTTAGATTTATAACTGTAGGTAAAAACCATCTTTTTAAAGTTCACATTACACAAATAGTTTCAGACCCCAGAATGAGCTGCAAACCCTTTGAGCTAGTTTCGTTCCAAAGAGATTTGACTGCATTTTATTTGATCCTAACGCACATTCGTTTATTTACTTGCGAAATATTAACATACAATTGTTTAGTGTAATCTTCTGCTGCATTTCCTTTCAGTTGGCACCAGTTATCATGCATAAATGGATGAACTTTTTGTAATCTTTTCTGGCCACGCCTGAATAAAAACAAAGTTGTTTTTTGGGGGATTTTTTTCTTAGAAGACCTTCACTCTTCACTGGCATTGCCCACAGTAACACGACAAGACCTGCGCCAATTTGTTTGCATTAAGTAGCCCCAACCTCTACTTTCCCTTGCTCATTTTCATTGCTGGAGTGCATTTCTTTGCCCTTGCTCTTCCCCACAGGAAATGAGTGGCACAGGGCCGCCCACAACAACTAACCACTGTAACATTAATCTGACATAAGGGGATGTCATTGAGTCTCTCCAACCAAGAAAACAGGGGAGTGAGGGTATCCACTGGAAACCACTGACATGCACAGCTCTGATGCAGCAACCTTGAGTTCTTGCTGTGTTTATGTGTGCCTCCGTGCTCAAACACTTTAATTCCTCCAGTTATTTGGAGATTGGCGTGCCGCACTCTCCCTTGCGTTATGGATTTATTTACTCTGATTATAATGTTTAGCAGTGTTTGGGATTAAACTGGAAACACATTCAGCTTGGAAAGCCTCATTCTCACACACACACACACACACACACTCACACACACACACACACAGATACTGCTTATTGTCATCACCGAGTGCTATAGTTGGGATGGTAATGACCTGTTTTGTTTTCCATTATTTAAATTCCAGTTTTGTTACTTCAAGAAATAACAGTGTTGAACATATGTGAAGGTCATAATGTTCCCTGACACACCTGCACGTGCTGAATAATGTTTCCCCTTGTAGCCTGAGCAGCCACCAGTAGAATAAACACAGAAAAGATCCCATATTTTTATGTAAACAAAATGATTGGACCTCATCTTTATGCCAAACGTGCAAATATTTACATTTTAAAGAATCTCAATCTGACTTCATTATCGCCATCCCGCTGGTAAATTTCTCTTTGAATATTAGTCGTTCCAACAATGCAATGAATGACTTGACTTCCAATTTCATTGGACAAATCTCCTAAAATGTCTAAAATCTTGTTCTAGCAGTATTTCTCTTCAGGCTAATGTTGGTAGAAAAAAAAAAAAAAAACCCTGTCGCTTTGAAGCTGCACAATTACTGGAGCCTTCTGCATGCATGCTCTGATAAAATGCACATTGAATCTGTGTCTTCCATTTTAAAACAGTAGCTGTCTTCCACTGCTGCGTCACTGATCTCTCAGCTTGGGCCTCATTCATAAGTCTCTATATGCGGCCTTGTCCGACTTGAGCCTGAGGGGATTCAAGTAGATGATTTGGACTCAAAGTATCCACAGAAAACCCAAACATGCACAGTGAGAACATGCAAACTCTAAACAGAATGGCCCTGAAGGCCGGACTCAAGCTGAGGATGATCTCACTGTGAGGTGAAAGTGCTAGACTGTTTGTTTTCTTTTCATAGCCAGTGAAGGCAAAATGAGAAAAAGCCTTTTTTGTTTTTTAAGTTATTTTCACATTCTTGAAAACATGGTGGATTTTAAGTCAGTCCCACTCACAGTTCGTAGAGGTGAGAAGCAGCTGATATTTATTTATCCACGGTGTATATGTTTGTGAACAATCTTCACATAAAGGTGTCATTATATTTGCTCTTTGAAAGTTGTAAGACAGCATTATGCTTGATTTGAATAAAATTGACTTGTCATGCTGAGATTGGATTTCAGTGAAAGACAGCATGTGTGTGCGTGCGCGTGTGCGTGTGCGTGGAAGAAGAAAAGAGGGAGGGTGAGTGTTGCAGCTTGTAATATTGCTCCTCTGAAACATGAATGTCTACATATTATTTGGCCTCTACATGTTTGTGGAAGTCCTACTATGTATATGTATATCTTATGAGTGAGTGACGGAAAATATACAAAATAATTTATTTGAATAGGTCTGGCCCCAAATGGAAGCTTTCCTGTTTGTTTTGCTTTTTATTTAATGTTGCTTTTGCATAGTTGTTTGGAATAATATTGAAGGTAGTTTGAGAGATGATGCTTTCGTTTGGCAGCAGGAAAATGATTAAAGCTTCATACAATACTAAAGCCAAGCGGACACAAGCACAGTCAAATGTTAGAACACGACAGAAAATTTTGAATATTGCAGTTTAAATGGCTGCACTTGCTATCACTTGACTCTGACTTTAGGTCAAGTCGTTTATGAGAGCTTGTTGACTGGTTGTACAGCCCCGTGTATGTTTAAATTATATTTTAAAAGTCATGAGAGTGATGTTATCTTTGACATTTCAGTCACTGAACCTTCTCACTTCTGAGGTGACAAAGCTTCTTATTTCATCATGTGCTTGGAGCCCAAATGACACTTTATCACACTCTAATCTGAGAATGTGATGAAAGGTGTATGGATAAAGGTGTACGGTATATTATGTAGCTGAAATGGGGCTTATCTTCAGACTTCCTGTTTAGATAATACTCTTAAAATAACATTTAAACAAATATGCGTTCTGTCTGCGTCCTCAAAGGGCATCGCTGGTAGATCACATTGTTCCAAGGAGCCTTTGAAGTCCTCCTTGCCTTTAAACACAAATGTACCCCAAAACCTTGTCATTGGATGGCATCTATTATGGATCAGGCGCTATTGTCAGTGGATGATTTTTCTTCCGGATTTGTCCATTTTATATCAAGTCAAAACCTAATTGCTGCAAGTAAAAAAGCTAAGCCCTCATAGAGGGTTCTGGTTCGGAAGGTCAGTAAAGAAAATGGGTCTCCATCTATGAGTGACAGACTATTATCCGATCTGCCCGAATCAGAGTGTATATGTTAAGTGGTGGTGTACCAAAAAAAAAAAAAACCCTCCTTAGTCATTTCTTTGTGACTCAACCCTCTTCCATATGACAGCTTAATATGAAAAAGCCTTCATCCTGCAGCAACAAAGTCTGAGTTATGGCTTCTGGCACGCTGGGTGTGTGATTGTGTGTGTTAAAACCTGCTTCGTCATGATGTTTTTGGCTTAGCGTGAATCGTAATGAACAACAAATCTGAATAGCTGTCATCCACAAGCCGACTCTTCCCTGCATACTGTGTGGGTGGGTAGGTGGTTATGAATGTATCTCCTCTATACTCGCATTAGCGGCCGCGTGCATTGTGCACGTGTGCACACCTTATTGTGCTTTTGCTTGGGTTTCTTTCCATATTAGCTCAGCTAAGAGTAGGAATCCTGTGTGTAAGTGTGTGTATGTGTGTCCTCCATGTGACAAAAAAGCAGAAGAAACTTCCATGGACAATAAACAATAGCTGTCAGCCTGCTGATGACAGAATGGCTGAGGAGGCTTTCTACTCTATGGTTTCCATTCAACAAAATATGCAAATGAACTCCCCGTACTCCACAGAGCTGGTTCTTTATAAATTCCTTATCACCAGACACAAACACACACCACAGAGGTGAGTCGTAAATCAATATTGCAACAGAAAAGTCAGAAGAAGTTGGGATTTGTTACAGCAATATTACTGTCAATTTCTTTGTTTCCATTTGGAAACTATCCAAATAGTATAACTGCAATAGATTGCCATAATGTTGTTTTGATATATTACTACTAAATAGACTGATGTGAAAAATAGGTTGAGCTTATGATAATATCTTGAATCTGAATAGGCTGGTCTCTTAGACCAGTACTCAGACATGTACGCAAAAGAAAACACATGCTTAGATTTTGTTTTCTGCATAAAAAGTCAAGTGAAGAGTGTAACTTAACAGTTCATTCCGATACATAGACAACTAATAGATCTATTGACTGAAGGTTTAATAGCCATCTATCTGTCTTCCATACCACGGCACTGAATTCTAGGTCACAGGCACTTGAGGGAACACCAGCTAACAATGTCCAGAACAGCCTGGAGGTCACCAGTCCATCACAGAGGGACAGACACCCACAGGCAATTGAACCTCAACAACTAGCCTCAAATGAATGTAGCTGGACTGTAGGAGGAGCCCAGTGGGGAAAACCCACGCAACCAACACTGAGAACATGAAAACTCCAACAGGCTACTGAAAATTTAAAAGCATGACTTGTTGAAAGGAAAATGGGAAAAATGCTCTTCAGCCTTATAGAAAGCTATTGGTAGCATTTATCAGTTTTGACTTTCAATATTTTTGCATTTGTTTGAACAGATTTTTTTTTTTTGGGGGGGGGGCGTGCATGCAATGTGCAGTGTAACAGAGAAACCGCACACTTCCATCCATACAATGGTGTTTCCTTCCCTCTCGCTCTATCTGTCTCCCCAGCTCTTCAGCCCTTCTGAGGAGGACACATTATCCACAGATAAACCTTGACACTCTTCTACACTATAAAGATAGCGAAGCTCCACATTTAAAAGGTCATCAGACTGGTAAAGCATCTTCAGCTGACCCACCAGGTGGCGGTCCTTAACACTTTGTCTCAGTGCTGCACAGAGAGACACTCAGGGACATAACAGCATTTCAAGGCACTGACAGCTGTGAACACACACACACACACACACACACACGGAGGCAGCGCAACATGAGACTCTTAGACACACATGATGGAATCCATCACAGACAGGTGCTGCGTTTGATAAAAAACAAACACAAGAACACAGATGGATTTTCAGCGGCAAACTCTCTCAGAGAGACGAAGCAATTGAGGAATCTTAATTAAAAATAAACTTTGGGCAAGATTAGAAAGCTTGCCCTCACTGTTAATGAGAGCATGGTGTTTATGAAATGTAAGCCATCAAAAACACATTGGAATGCAAATGAGACAGAGTTTTAATAAGGACTTCACTACATGTTCTATATTTTTCGGTGCACTCTGAATTTGCTCTCACATCAGTGTCGAAGTGTAGATAAGCAGTATTTTGACAATCCATTCATGCAGAATGAATACCATGTTGCCTGATTAGCCTAATTACTGCTCCTTAGAATACATTAGATAGCTCTATAAATATATTTAATGATATCATGAGCACTTCGTTGGTTCTTTTCAACAACTGTCTCTGACCTTTCATCTACCTGTGGAGGTGGGGATGAAAATAATCTTTCACAGCTTTCAAACGAGCAGGTGTAACTCAAGAGCGAAAAACAACCCTAGTGATGCCTTCACTATTGATAATCACAACTAGGACTTTCTTGCATCGAAGGCTTGTGTGAGGTTTAGAGATTTTCTCTCTGAGAACACTCATCAGAGTTATTTGGAAATGACCTGCAGTGGTGAACATAGTGAGATTTTATTGTGGAAACATTCTTAATACGGGAAATAGTTGTTTTTAAAGAGACCAAAGCAATGGGCTTTATCTCGTAGTCAAACAGAAAGATGTGTCTGGGAAAGTTGGTTCGTTGAGGTCCAGCCCAGTGTCTCTGCCAGAGGCAGACATCTCTACTGTAAGATCTCTCCTTTTCTTCTGTTTCTCAAGATGCAAACACGCACTCTGACCTTCTCCTTTTCTTTTCATTTCTCTTCCTTTTTTTTCTTTTCTACTCTCGCCTTGTGTTTTTCTCTTATTTTTTTTCCCTATCCAGTCTAAGGAAATTAATCTATTCCTCCTTTATCTCTGTCTTGGTTGCTTTTACATTCATGTGCCTGTTCTTTACCTGCTCCCTTTGCTCTCCTCCGTTCTTATACCTTTCTACATAATGATGCCCCCCCCCTCTCTCTCTCTCTGCCCCTCTTCCCTCTCTCATTTCCTCCCTCTCTCCTTCACTGATGCTCACCAAGGTCTCGGACGGGGGGAAATGAAAAGTGTATGTATTCTGTAGCAGTGCAGTGTGGCTGCGGGAGGGAAAACTGCTGTTTTATAGTTTTATTTATGGATCTGTAGATTTCTGAAGCTGTGCACATCACACACGGGGGCAGAGGGGGAAATGAAGAGCAGCCTGATGTGAACTGCTTCTAGTACCCCCAGTGGAGCCGCAGACAGAGGAGTGCACCCTCTCACACACACACACACACACACACACACACATACACACACATTAGGTTTTTCGGACAAAAAATATATTTGCTGCAACCTCCTGTCTCCAGAAACCCTCATGCATACGCACATGTGCTATAGAAATATGTTTACTCAAGTATTCACTGCAGGATATTAATTTCAGCTCTATCAACTCATCTGCTCCACCCCTCTATCAAGCAAAGACGCATGAACAATGACTTATTCCCCACAACCACGTCCTAATATCAAAAATGTATAAATTTCTCTGCACGTTTCTGGCACGTTTGTCTCTCGACTGATTGCAGCCACATTCCCAGCAGAGATGAGTTTTCTTATCTGAAGGTCAACTTAAGTGAGAGCAGTGTCTGTCACCCCGCGCTCCTAAACCCAGCAGCATTTAATGGAAGCAGCTATCATTGCACAGCAGATGGTGCTAACTCCGCTACCGCACGTCTTGGCTCATGTACTCGCCAATAAATAGCCTTAAATGTAAGGAGAATGTCTGGTGGATGGAGTGAATTATGCTGCATTAACATCAACAGGCTGATAGAATGCACAACATCTCATTTCCAGCATCGAAGATGGCCATGTTTTTTCAGTTTGAATGGTTTCAAATACCTTTTTTTTTTTTTTTTTTTGTTTATACATTTCTTTTCTCTTTTTTTTTTTAAATAGTTAGTGCTGTTCACGCCCCAAAGAACTTGGATCGACTTTACAAAGCTCTTATGTGGAGTTTTGCATCTGAATCATTCTGTGACTCAAGTTAAAAAGTTGTTTCAGGAAGAAAAGCGAAACAATTCAAATCTGTAATGGCATTCATTCTGTTACAGTAAGATATATTATAGATAATATAATTGTGCGTCACTGTATACATTTGCTACATCCATCTCTAGACTGCATACGAGTGTGGGCTTATACCTAATTTATTTAGATGTTTTGCAATATTGTTTTTATCACACTGTCAGAAATAGAGGCGCATTATTAGACTACTTCTGTCCAAGGACATCCTACAGTAATTTCCCCCGAGAGCCGATTATTGAATCTCAAGGTAACTGTTTGTTTTTTGAGAGCCAAATAGTGCACATCTGTTCACAAGCACTGAATATATATATTTAGCCACCAGCCACAGGTTAGGTACACCTGTTTAATTGCTCATTAATGCAAATACTTACTCAGCCACACAGCGGCAACTCGTTGCATTAAGGCTTCTTTCAAGTTGACCTGTTGAAGTTTCCATCGAGCGTCAGAATGGAAGACTAAAAGGTATTGAAGTGGCTTTCAACAAGGTGTGTTTGTTGGTGCCAGACGGGTTGGTCTCACTTATAATGGTTACTTTACATAACTGCTGATCTGCTTGGGTTTGCACATGAAACTTTGTCTTGACTTTTTAAAGTCAATTACCGTTTTTATTTAGAAAGGTTATCCAGGGAATGACGTCGCTCTGTCTGCAGATGGCTTTCATCAGGCCAAATCTTGGATGAGAAAGATCCTATCTGATTGTAGCCAAACGCCATCAAAGTATGCACAAGACTGTCTTTAGAGGCAGAATGAAATAGTGGGAACTTGCAGAATTTGGACAATTGCAAACAACACAAAAGCATTATTCGGATTTGTGTCATATCAACAATCAGGCCGGTTGATGGTAGTACAATAAAGCAGGATACTTCGCGGCATGTTTGATAACAATTATGAATATTATTACTCTAACATCGAGCGAGTGTTATTCCTGATTATATATCTCTCACCTTGTGATAGGTACGCTTCACAGGGTGACACACAATGTCATCTGCTATGTTAGACTGATTCATTTGGGTCAGACAGTTTTCTGATCTCCAAATTTCAATTCCAGAGTACATTTGGGATCAGGTGGTATGAGAGATTAGCAGTCACAGTCATATCATGTCAAAATAGAAAAATGAAAGCTCTGAGGAGGCTTTCCAACACCCAGTACTGAAGGCAGACGTGGACCAACCTAATACTAATAAGGTACATAATGTTGTGGCTGGTGGGTGTGTGTCAATGTGGGTTTTATTCTCTAGATTTAATCACATTTTATTTCTTAGAGTTGTCTTCTTTTCTAACCATTGGAGGTCGCCGCAGAGGATGATTGTCCTCCGATGCCCTCTGTAACCTGTGTCCTCCTTTCTCACACTCTCACTGCATCTATGAACATCTTCACCAAAACTTTCTCTTCTCCTCCTGCCTGGCAGCTCCATCTTCCCCATACATGACTAAACCATCACCAAAGCATCCGACATGAGCTGTACTTTTATTCCATTTCTTATTGTTGCCCTAAAACTTTCGTAGATACTATTTGTGCATCTGAAAAACAAGAAATATAAATAGCAAATACATCACTGCTATCCTGTGTCAAGAGTGCAACACCATTAAAGGGGACCTCCCTATTCTCAATACTATGTACCCTGAAGGTACTATATTGTACATTATTTTCAAAGATTGCATATTTCCCCGAATTGCTTGCAGCATCTAAGGTGAAATAGGCTTATTTAAATGTGTTTTCTGTTGGCTTTACCTTAAACAAATATATCTTCTATACATTCAATCTCTTGTACTGACATATAATGTTGTTGTTGGGTTTTTTTTTTTTCCAATATGGCGAGAGAGGGACAGTGTTTTCAGCAACACAGTCACACATTCACTTCATTTCAGTAATTTAGACAGCTCAGTATTGAACAAACATGATTTATAAGAAATGATTTTCTCCCTTGCACTTTGAAGCATGATCACATTTGATAGCACACCAGTTTGAAAGAATGGAGCCACCCCCCCATCCCCACCCTCCGACTGAATGAGTTTAATTTACACCCTCTATGACAAGTCATGTTAAAAGGGGACAGGAACGCCTCGCTAAACAGATTCAGTTATAATGCTGAGGAAGAAAAGGACCTGCTTCTGAAGGCAGGCTCAGTGTTATTTTAGGGATGTGATGTCTAACATTTTACACCCAATGAACAGTTTCATCCTTCATTACCAATGATTAGTAAATCAGCTCGAATAAGCAGAATCATTCATGATGAAATGGGCAGCTTTAACTCAACGTGACACTTATTAGGTTTTGGAGGGGTTTTCTTCTCTCAGACAGATAGCATTTGTTCCTGCCAGTGTAGAATGAGAGTTGAAGGTAGCGAAGGTGCGAGATTGACAGCTACACATAGCGTCTAACAATTAACTAACCATCTAGGAAATGAAATGACAACTTGCATATCAGTTATGTTTCCAAAACAGACTGAACATTGTGTGTAAATTTGGCATCACTACTATTTATTTCATGTTTGACGTTTATGTGCTTAACAATGCTTCTCGCTTCACCTTTAACATACCCACACAGTCACTCTTCAATTTAAAAAAAATAAAAAATAAAAGGAACTCTATAGAGAGGCAAAGCTAGAGCAGTGACTGTGGTCTCTCTTTAAAAAAAAAAGAAAAAATAGCACCAAACCCCCATAATTCTCCTCTCCACCTGTCCACTGCAGTGTAAGTGTCTTCGAGTCTCTCCTCTTCTCGCCCACCCTCTCTCCTGGGTAATTTGTTGTGTAAATACGGTCTACTTACAGCTGACGGGCCCTTTCGGCTGTGGAGCTGGAAATGCAATTACAGGCAGCAAACATCTCCATTGTTATCACTGGAGGGTGCGACGCTCATTTTGGTCCCCTCTGCAATGGGGGCCGTTATTGATCGGTATCAGCTTTGAGGAGGGGATTACTAATGAAGCCATCTGAAAGCCTTTTGTGCTCGGTAAAGTTTGCACGTGTGTGTGTGTGTGTGTGTGTGTGTGTGTGTGTGTGTGTGTGTGTGTGTGTGTGTGTGTGTGTGTGGGGTGTGTGTGTGTGGGTGTGGGTGTGGGTGGGTGTG
>OMNM01033978.1:0-20234 GCA_900302745.1 Parablennius parvicornis | reverse complement strand
GGAGCAAAGCATGAGAGACAGAAATGAATAGGATGAGATCAGAGAGCTGTGTGTGTGTGTGTGTGTGTGTGTGTGTGTGTGTGTGTGTGTGTGTGTGTGAGTGTGAGTATGTGTGTGTGTGTGTGTAAGTAGATGTATGAGAAGCAGACAGAGATAATGTGAGCTAGTAAATATATGTGCAGCTCTGTCACACTGTTGAACATGCCTCTTCCTGTAGTGCTCCAGTGCCCCTGCTGGTAGATTCGGTAATTACACATGCCATCACTCAACACATCATTCATTTTTATTATTTTTTAACTACTCCTTGATAATAATAGAATTACAATGTAATGAGACAGCATTTCTATTGTAATTGTACAGCTTGGATGCTATTGATGTGCCGGTTCCCGGCATCAAACGCTGTGTGCCCTTCCAGTTTACTGTACCTAGTACACCGTCACCAGGAGGTGACTCGGGGGTATGATAATGAGAACTCCGAACCACCTCAATTGGCTCCTGTCAATGTGAAGGATTACTAATACTTTCAAATTGAATGCCTTCCAGATTTTTCATACAGTCAAACACTGATGGACCACCCATTTTCTGTAACACTTGAGTTCAGAGTCAGAGTGGGCTGGAGCCGAGCTGGCTCTAGGCGAAGGCAGGTCAAAGACGTGTCAAACACACAGAGACACACATTCACATGTATGGAGGATTTACAGTCACCAATTGACTTCAAGTGCGTGTTGAAACCCCAACACGTGTACGTTGAGGGCTAGAGGCTTTGTCACAGACCACCAACCGTAAACTCATTCAACACATTGCTTTCTCTCTGTGGTTTGTTACCCGTCTTCCATTAACTCTCCATCCATAGATGTTTACAAGAGTGACAAGTCAGTTCTGAGAATGTGAGAAAATGGAAGTGCACAAGCTAAAAAGATCAAATTTAACTTAAGTATTAGTACTTTGTATAGAAGATGGAACAACATTATGCAACACGCACCTTTGTTGAAATAGGCACAGGAGTGAGAATAAAACCACATATTGAAGTTTTAACAAGAAGCTGGTTTGAGAAAATTGTCTGCCTGGAATCTTTGAATTTCCAATTCTTATGAGAGCCCAGACAAAAGTCCTTGTTTATACTTACACTGATTTAATACAAGACACTTTGACCCAGAGCGACACAAGTATACATGCTCACTTACACATTACAAAACAAACTACAAATTCTGCCTTGATTTGTCTTTATTTTTTGGAGCTCCCAGCCGACCTCATGACTTTGCCGTAATACCACGGTGAAAATGTGTTTTCCTTCAGAGAGAAAACTTGAAGCCAGCATCTTAACAGAGTCTGACATTATTCTCATGTGCCTGTAGCGTAAGGAGTGTGTTGCAGTGCTCTCTCAATTATTAAGTAACCCAACGACACGTACGACTTAGTTTGTTTCCCATTTTGAATCAAACAGGTCTAATACCATGCCTGTTTGGCAGTCTTTGAAGCAGAATGGGATTTACTCTTTGTCCCTGTTTGATGTGCGTGCAGGCGCCTGTGGACAAACGATTCGCTCCGTTCTCTCCCGCCTTTGTTCTCTTGTGTTCATTTTCATCCTCCTGTGATTTGATTGCACCGCGACTATTTTGGAATTTTGTAAACCTCTTATGGGCTAATGCTCTTCACATTTCGAATCTTGAAGAGGACACAACAACAATGCAAAGTGTCGGTTTCAGTGTGTGCATTATGTGGCATGACAAGAGGAGTGTAGCATTTGTCAAACTGTAGAGACGCTACCTATAGCAGGTAAATTGGTATTGTATTCGTAAGGCACAGCACTCATGTGTCTACGGGTAACGCATATACTTTTAAGCTGTCGCCATTTGCGAAGTCTACAAAATTCATGGACTTTGTAAGCACGTTTGCACTAATGATGCACCATATTTTTCTTGGCAGCCAATTTTCTAAGGCTGGAGGAAATGCGTCCACTTAAATATACCCAGGCTCCAGAGCCTAATGATTCATTTAGGCTTATGTAAAGTCTGGATTCCACTTCTCTCAAGTAATGTGATTGCCAAAAAAAAAAAAAAAAAAAAAAAAAGGTTCAGCTCATTAAAGTCAATTTTACTCAATACAAAATACAAGGAAGAACATATATTTAAAGTAATAACATCAAATATTTTAGTTGTTTGTTATGATCATTCCATACGTGTTGCATTTTTGTTACAAAAAATATTGTGTTATGTTAATACTATTAGTAACACTGGTTCCCATCTACTTGGGTAAAAATCCTCTTTCCTGTTTTGACATGTGGGAGCCGCAAACTTACCAAACATTTAATTAGGAACATGATATTGAGCAGGGCCTCTCTCCCATTACCAACAACTTCATGATCGCATTTCGGAATTTTTACACATACTTTAGCCCTGAATTTAAAGTCTCCCAGTTCACTATAGCACCAAGATGGACTTTGGCATTGAAATCCGATTAGTGCAAGACAATTTTGTTGTTTTTTTTAACCCTTTCATTATGCAGGAAGTTATCTTTTTCCATCTGGTGAATTAATAACTGGTATCCAAAACACTAATGATCGGTGTAAGGTACCAGTTAAAAGGACGAAGTCAGAAGTGTCATTATTTTGTTTTTGTTTTGTTGAAGAGATTATGATGATGAAGGAATTAATCGAGTGTAACGCTATCAAATATTTTATAAAGACACACACTTACAATTTCATTAATTGTAAGTGTAATCGACATACATTTATATGATAAGATCAATGTTATTCCAAATTATCCGTGTTGAATACTTCCAAGATATGTCAAATTAACCCTTCATCGGACAAGTCACCATATTTGGTAACTTCTACATTTTTTTCCAGTGTTTGTCTTCCAAAGTAATAACAATAAAATGACAGCAGTCACATGATTTAATGTTTGCGCTATGCATGAGCCTTACTTCCAGTCTGGACATTTGATGCTTTCAACTTGTATGACAATTTTGCGGCACCAGATTTGGTTATACACACATGGACGTAGACAACTTATAGAATGTTTAAATGTGAATAGTGAAATGCGAGTGGTTTCTGGTCAGTGTTTTACTTTCCAAATGATTTTGATTTTATTGAAGCAGTATAACTCACATTCCTCCTTGCAACACTATTGGATCTGAATTTTCTTAAATGACCTTTTCATGGTTAAAATCACTCACAAGTGTTATTTACATCTCGGCATGAGGCGAAGCACATACAGTTTGAAAACATCTACTCTAATTTATTGTGTTCTCCTACCAGCAGCAGTTGATACGGCTCAACTCTGAGTTTTCCTACATGGATCCTCCTTGAGGCGTTCAGAGTGGAGCAACGAGGTGGTGTATTGACACTGAGCCCATTCTCTCACCATACTGTGCAATTTGACTTCCATTTCTGCTCAGAGGCTTTCTGTAAGTCCCAACAATTCCACATACTGTCCTCTGATCAACAAGGTTTCTCCTTCCACAGGCCTGCTCTTCCCCCTATAGCTGTTTTTCTTTTTTTTTTTTTTTTTTTTAGGCTTTGCACAATCTGAGTAATCTCAGAGGCTTGTATGTGAAAATCTCTGGAGGCCAGCAGTGCTTAAACCAGCCCATCTCACACCAACAATGGCAGCAGTCACTGAGATCACACTGTTCTCCCATTCTGATGTGAACATTAGCCGACGTTCTTATTCGGTATCTTCTCCTTCTTAATCTGACAATGGTTTGCAAATGACTCCTTGGGATGATTGCATGGAAGTGATTAAGTGTAGTGAAAACATGAATTTCGGTCACATTTATCTTTTTATAGAGAATTGTGGTGTCGAACTAAAAGCTGTGAATATATTCTGATTGCAGTTTGTCTTAAGTACAGGTTACCTGTACACTATCGTGCTGGCTGCTAAGTACTTCAATAAGAGCTAATGAGAGTGTCGTTAACACTCTAGATTTGAGCTTTGAGTGATGCAAAAAATGATTGACTCGCAAAAACAAAATCTCCACAGGCCTCTTAGTTCCAGCAGTGGTTTGTGTACTCAGAGCACTAAGCTTCTAACTCACTTTCAGACACTGCTCGTGGCCCACCGACACTACGCAGGCAGACCAGATCATTGGATGGTTAAAAGGGAAAAAAAGTAGGTGTGTGATTGAATGCGTTTGAAACTATACACAAATATTCTACTGACTCTTGGTTTATGAAAGTGCTGACACATAAGCAGTGATAAAAGCTACTCAAATGAGTTTTGCAGAATTACATTTAATTTTGTCTCAGTGTAGTGATGGATTAAAAAAAAAATCTCCAATGGCGAGTGTGTCCTTTACATATTAGACACGATCCAACACCTCCATTCTCGGGGTACTTATCAGCCCAGCTCATTCAGGGCTGAATACATGTAACTGTTAAAAAGCGATGTGTAAAGTCACTTTTTTACTGCTGACGCACAGTCAACGGTTTGTTATTTTACTTAGGGATTCACAATTCATCATGACACAACTCCTCGTGAAAGAAAATTATAGGTGCGTTGTAGGATTAGTCACATTTTAGACATTTAGAAACATGGCTGACTTTAATGGCATCCAAACCTGGCTTGATTCGTGCCAATTGTAGTTATTGTTGTAGAAGAATTTCTCTTGTCCAAGGTCGCCATAGTCGATCATCTAATCCTAGTGATGACGATGATGATGATGGTCTTTATTGCAGACACGAGTCCATAAAAAAATTCACAAGTACATAAAACAAATACAACAAACTTGGAATAAAATAGTATAAAACAGTATAAAAATACCATAAATAGAATAATGATAAATAGATAAAACTAGTAAAATAAGTAAAAACTCACCCTATTTTAAAAGACAACCATACCAATGCCTCCACAAGGGTGACTGGTATTTTCACAGTACTATGCTTTGGATTCGTCAACTGCATTATTGTGACGTTTTGAGAGTCCTGTATCATGCATATAAATTCATACATCAGATTCCTAATCAGAGCCTGAAAAGTAGAGACTCCTGCTATACAGAACATCTCACTTGCACTTTCCCAGCAAGGTTTTTTCAGCAGGATCCTCATGGCATCATTGTCGGCAACATTGAGCCTTCGTAGGCTTGATTTTCTATAATTAACCCACAGGGGGGCGGTGTACAGGGGGGTGTACAATAAGCTCTAAAGAGAGTAATTTTTACATCATCAGAGCACATAGAAAATGTCCTTGCTAGTATATTTGCTTGAGCATACAGCATACGGCATTGTCTATACAGATCATCATCACACATTTTGTCAGTGATGAGATGTCCCAGATATTTTATTTTGCTGCTGACTGCGAGTTCTTGTTCTGACAGGTAAAAATGAGGGAAGTCGAGGTCCTTATCCTCCTTTGTTCTACATATCAGTACTGTGCTCTTTTTGACATTATATCTGACATCAAATTTTACCCCAAACTCAGAACAGATATTGAAAAGCTGCTGAAACCCTGCACACTGCTGGGAGAAAGAATGACCAAATCATCAGCGTACATGAGATGACTAATTATCTGGTTACCCAGCACACAACCAGTTTTACAAGTATTCAGTTGTTGAGATAACTCATCCATGTAGAGGTTAAAGAGAGTAGGGTAAAGCAGCCCCCCCCTGTCGTACTCCATTAGTCACCCCAAAAGGTGAAGAGAATGTGTCACCCCATTTGACTTGCATATTCTGATTAGCATATCAGTAAGCCAAAGTTCTTATAATATAATCCGGCACCTCATTTTTACTTAATTCCATCAACAATTTTTCATGGTTTATATGGTCAAAGTCCTGAGAGGCATCAATAAAACAAATAAGAACGGATGACTTTTTTCTCTTATAAATTTCAGCAGTTTCTTTCAGTGCATAAATACAAAGATCAGTGCCATGTTTGGATTTAAATCCAAACTGATTATCATTGGCACCAATATATCTAGTGATCTGATCTAAAATAACTCTTTCTCGTACCTTAGATACCACTCTAGCAAGTGCAATTGGCCTGTAGTTGTCTAGGCCCCCAATATTTCCAGTTTTGTGCTTAATGATGGGAAATAACTGAACGGACAACATAGAGTCTGGTAGTAGCCCGTGAGTCAGAAACCCAGTGAAGCACAAAGCAAAAAGTACTGCAACCCTTGGACTAGCAAACTTCAGATGCTCTGCAGTGATCTGGTCAGGGCCACTTGATTTGTTGGCAGAAAGCTATTGCTTGATAGACCTCCTTTGCGGTGAATCCAACCACCTCACTACAAGAAGTTTCCCTCATTACATAGGGTTCGCCTTTGACACTGTTGAATAAGTCCTGATTGTGTTTTCTCCATAATTCTGCTATATTAGCTGAGCCAGAGAAGGAAGATTATCATGAAGATTTTTGATATTAAGAGTCATACAGCAAGCTCATTGACTGTAAGATAGCATGGGCATCTGCAGTACTGATACAGTGGTCAAGCCAGGACGTTGTGTGCCAAGCCTCACTTATGTAGGAGTAAGTAGTTGAAGGTAACAGCAGCTGACTTGACAGCAACAATGAAATTCATCATGTGACGGGCAAACAGAGAACATTCATCTGAAATGTCAGCATTCATATCACCAATAATAATTACGTTTGTACAATTTTGTTCCTGAATAAATGATTCAATCAAAGCAATGCGATCTAAATAAATATCTTCATTTTGCTGACACTCAAAGGGTGTATATACATTAAGAATAATGAACTCTCTTTCCAATATTAACTTGCAGTGCAATACACCAGACGGCTTCTGTCCTGATTACTTCTAGCACACAGTCCAGCTTTTTCTGCCACAGAATGGCCACTCCACCTGCTATTCAACCTCTTTTTAAACCCATAGACAAATCAGTTGTTGATTCACCAGCTCCAAGGAAATTATCATGTAAAGTGTTCAGTTTCCTCAAGTCCTGCTTGCTTAAAAACGTTTCCTGGAGACACAAGATGTCACACTGTTTGGAGCAAGTTGTCCACTACTATGCGTCAGGCTTCATCTCCATCACCTACACGCAGACCACGACATTTGTAGAAAACAACACGCATATCACAGTTAGGAGATCAGCGCGGTTGTGGTACACGGACACAGGTCCCAGTGGAGAGGTTGTACTAGCCCCCTTCCGGCCAGAGCTCCGGGTCATACATCTCCATGACGTCATTGCATTCTGTGCATACTTTAAATGAGCTATGCCTGTTACTTGGAGTGACAATACGCTGACAGGTTACGTCACGACCAAGTCTTTGCTTTAAGTGGGCTGACAGTCTCTCAACATCAAGCTCAGGAGTGAATTTAGTGGCAAAAAACACTCACCAATTTCGTCCGAATCATTTTGATATTTCCTTGCGCACCGATTCCAACAATGGGCTTGGGTCTGGATGAAGGCGTCTTTTCTGTGCGCTGCCTCTCCCAGGCGGTCTTCTCCTTGGCTCGATTTTTCAGCCGCCGGTCTTGCTTGACAACTTGCATCCACTTCGGTGAGCTTTGCGGTGCTCCAGGGGGGCTCACAACTGTGGGTCCAGCAGTTGTAAGTTCCCACACCGTCGTTGGAGCAGATGTTCGAGCCCACCACTGGATAGTCCATAGAAGTTGCGGCAACTCCTCGGAGTTCCCACCCGTCTGTCGCGACTCACTGTCGTGTGCGATAACGCCGGTGTTGCACTCCGTCATGTCCCGGTTTCAGATGGTGCTCTAAAGCAGCAACTCTGAGCTCGTTGGTCACCGTGATTTCATGCAACAACACCGGCTTGTAGTCTCACTGCCTGTCTGAGAGCAGACATTTCACTTTGTAGCCGCTTTATGTTACTCAGCAGATTTGACACATCAGTGCTGTTAAATGTGACAGGTGGTAGCTCATCCAGATAGTGGGAGACGAACTGAGGGGTGTTTTCCTCGCACTCATTCAGAACCTTTAGCCGACTTGTAAAATGTAGTTATTAATGTGGTTCTGTTCACCTTTAAAAGCTACACATCTTTGTTTGGTGTCAGGACAGAGTTCAAGTCTTTCTTGAGGATTCAATCCATTTCGAGTCGAACGTGTTCGAAGCTATCAGAACAAGATCGTCCTGGCTCATTGTTGTCATTTTGACCGCGAGAAAGTTCAGAAAGTCATCCTCAACGAGAAGCTTGCCGTCAACAGTCTCATAAACCACAGGTTTTAAACGTGGCGGGTTAGGTGCCGCCACCCCGAGCTCCTGGTCGGCCATCTTGCTCTCCTATCTGTGGTAGACCTCACCACATAAGAAGTTGTGGCTTTCAGACAGGAGCGCTATGGATGAAGCCGCATCCACGATGAGCCGCCTCCAAGCCGCAGTCCTAGTGTTTGATTTGGCGCAGGTTTTCACACACATGTTGCATAACGTGAGTATACAGTATGTGCTTTCAGCAGGTGGACTCAAGGACCCACAGGTGACATGTGAGATTCAAACCAGCAGGCTTCTCCCCACTCACACTGTTTATACAGCCCAGTTCAGACTTATGGCCACTCGCCAGTCTCGTCAAAGGAACAGCATGACCTGATGAAGCCGCTTCGATACGAAGCAAAACGTCTTCCAAGACATACGACCAAGTCCAGTTGACCTGATTAAAACTGCTTTAGACGCTTCCTGTCTGGACACTCGAGAGTCTGTAGACTTCTGGATACAAGCTTGCTTCTATAACACCAGGAATACTGATATTGATTTCTGGAACGTTCCTTTTGTGCCATGAAGAAAAGGGAATCTCAAAGTGCTGAGAATTGAAATAGTCACATGTTAGTAGTACAGTTATTAAGAATAAAAGAGGAAAATATATAATTATGAATGACTTGCCAATCAATGTTTTGATAAATGTAATGTATTCACTCCATCTTGGCCTTGTTTTCTATTCCAGGTTTCCAGTAGCTTGTGCATTCGATATGAGGAAGTTTTAATGATGTGTATATGACCTTGTGAGAGTGGTTGCTTCTACACACCAATGATACCTCTGTTTCAATAATCATTTCTCTAATGTGCAGAGAAGCGTCTGAGTTATTCCTTGTTCGACCACTTGAGGTCAGTGTTGTATAGCAGTGGATTTAAGTGTTTTGTTTTTTTTTTAACAGCCACAGAAAGTACAATAACCTTATTTTACATTTACAACGAGCATACATCTAAACCCTTGTTTTACCCTTTTAGGTCTATAAACTAAAATTATCCTATATGCAATATTATTGGTAGATGCCCCCCAGTTAAGAGGTTAAACAGTATATCCTCCATTTAGAAACATTTCCTGTCAAAGACAAGCCTCTTAACTGTGTAATTCTGCAGAACAAAAGGCTGTGTGTCTCGTGCACCTCGGTGGTCACCTTTTCTGTCAGCGGCTGAGAGGAAAAGGATTTGTAAGCGCTTCAGTGGCCGCCTCAGTGGGAGTATTCTCGTGGTTTAAGCATAATAGCGTTTATGAATCTCTGTGGTTTTGGCTGTAATCCCTGTGTGGCCTCAAGACCACTTTGTGAGGGTCGACATGCCTTGCACGAGCACAATGCAAAGTCATGAGGCCCACGTCAGGGACAAGCTGATCCAGACCACTTCTTCACAAACGAGGCTTTCACAGGCAGCTACACTATAAACAGTCAAACATCAGAAAGTCGACCAGTCAAGACTAAAATGTCACTCCTCCCCCCCTCTCTCTCTCTTCCCTGTCCAGATAACCAGGTCCTGCAGTTTGGAAGGCTGGTGAGCACCTCCAACACCTACGAGGCCCAAGAGCCTGGAAAACCCAGAAAGCCTGTAACTGTGAGCACAGACCAGCCTCTGCTGTGGAGCATGGGCATCCTTAAAAATACTGAATAACAGGTTTCATAGACTGAAGAGCCGATTGCAATATTACACAGGGCCACAATGTTCTCGGAAAAGGATTTTCGGTGTACTTTTTGATTAACTTAAATCAGGTGAAACAGATGCTGATTTTTATGGTGGCTGTTCATGACCAAGGACTTCCTTCTCATGTGGTGTTGATGAAGAGGATGGGCTCCAGAGTATTGTATTAACTTGAAGTCTCTTCCTGACAGCTAATGCTCAATGGTTGCTTTGTCTTGTGAACTTTAGTATGTGCCTTCCACTCCAGTGGTCTTTTAGTGTTATAGGAATCATACCAAATGCCTTTCAGTGAGCTTTTAAGACTGTACTTTCGAGAGGACAGAAATGAAGTGTTCTCCACATGCTGTAGTGAGAAGTGGATCAAGTCAATGCGAGGAGTCAAGCTTTGGGTTTTCATTTGTTTTATTTACACTGTGAAAAATAAACGATGAGCACAGAATGTAAAAATTCCACCCCTTCAGTCCACGTTGACACACATTGCAGCACCACCTCCTATCCCCAGATTTTGAAGTTGTAGTTTCAGCTTGATCAGGATTTAACCACCACTGAAAGAAAAACAAAAAAAGCAGAATCAGTGATGTTGCCACATTCTGTTGCCAAAAGGTAAACTGCTTCTTTTTAAAGTCACTACAAATGAACATGTGTTAGTACTACTGTTAATATTTGTACCATTGTTTTATTCCGTTAACAAAAATAAAATCACAAGTGCTCCCATCACGATGCTGTGCTTCATTCATCTACTTTATGCAAGAAACGTTAATCAATAGTTGATAAGGTTGAGCTTTATTTTTGATCAAATTCTATTGCATCATGCAGGAAATGTATCCCTGTGTACATTATATCTAAATGATTAAACTGATTAGACTATTTTATGAACATAGTAATTTGATTTGGTCCATCAATTGGTTGCTTGTTAGCCAACAGTGCATCTTAAATCAGATGTTGTCTCACTGGCTGAAGTCACTGAGATCAAAATACAATGCTGCCACCTAGTGATCAAACAGGGTACGTTTTAGATCAACGCAGCTTGGTCTTTTAGGGGCCAATGCAAGATGACAGAAATAAAATCTAGTTCTGATCTCATTTAACATACAATATGTGGTGTTTATTATATTTCCTTAAATACGTTAAAAATACCTTAAAAACAATACGTTTCATTGCTTAAGTTCATCCATCATATTTTCTTATACATATCTAATCCAAAAATCTACATTTCAGTATTTAAGAGAGACTGAATTACTCCACGTTCACTTGAGATCAGCATGGAGTTGGACCCAATTGTAAACCTTAAACAATGAACTGGCTCAAGATGGGTTTCTGATCAGTTTAACAAGGTTACAAATTATTTTGGACCATCTCTGGGATCCATAAACTACAGATTAAACATGTCATGAAACCAAGACCAAATCTTCTCTTTATATATCTAGCAGTTAAGAATCTGGAGAATGTACTTTGAGAACCATGCGTGTATGTGTGTGTACTTTATAAATAACTTACACAATGATGTTGTTGATGGGAATGTGGATAAGCTTAACAAAGAAACCAATGAATCCCATGATGGCGAATCCTATCGCTGTAGCCATGGCAATCTTTTGAAATTCTGAGGGAAGACAGAAGAAAGATTATTTACCATATATAGCACCAATCACATACCAGGCAATTCAGTGCTTTGGAAAGAAATACATTAAAACAAGGCAAATTATAACCTTAAATCGTAAGCTATTGTTTTTATCTGACTATAGGAACAGATAGTAAACGTCTCCCCGAGGACCTCAGGGGTCTGGATGTTCATTATTCTACAAGTAACTCTTAAGAAGAGGGACTTATTGTCATATAAGTGCTTCAAGTCTCAGTTCAGTGATCACGGAGTAGAGGTTTGGTGTTTTCCCAAGGCTAACCAAAAGACTTTGCTATAGGGATAAAATAGCAAATAAACGTACCTTTTCTGTCTGGCTTTGTGCATCTTTTGACGAGCCTGATGGAGTCTTTGACAAACTGCCGACTGGGCTCCACGAACTGCATCACCTGGTCCATGATATCTGCAGACAGAACCGGAGACAATCAGAACCACGGACTCTTCTAGTGCTGACGTGTAGCTTTGTACGGCTAGCCCAACTCCAAAAAAACACAGAAAACAACACATATCCTCGAAATATTACCAAAACGGACACAGAATCACATTAAACTGAAAACGGGTCGTTTTCGTTGGCAGATTTAAAGGTAGCATAGCTAGCTAGATAAGCTAAAAGGTAGATTGAGCATTTATGACGATTAGAAGCCCAATATTAGAAAAAAAACAATCAAACAGAAAGGTCTTACGTTAACAACCAGGTAACATATTCATATATAACATAAAACAACTTCAAAAAGGATGAGTTTACCGTACCTGTGTGTGTTGCGTGTAGATTGATGAAAACACAGAGGCGGAATGAACTGAAGGCCACGTAGCTCAGCTGAAAAGAAGGAGGAGCAGGAGGTGTGACGTAGACTAACTGTCGCTTGCGCAAACCCCGGTTCCAAGGTGATTGCACTGCCACCTACAGGTGAGGATGTCTACTCACAACAACAACGACACGTTCACCGATCACAGAAGTTAATTACCTCCGCCAAGGAGGTTATAATATCATCCGCGTTTACTTGCCTGTCTGTCTGTTAACAAGATATCTCAAAACTAATGAGCAGGTCTTCATAAAAATTAATAAACAGATGCACTTTGGCCAAAAGAAAAATTCATAAAATGTTGGTGATCTGCATCAAAATAATTGTTACAAAAGAAAATTGTCATTTTTCCATATAATGTCTTATCTTGTCTTTCAAATTATGAAATAACATCACTTAACAAAATAGATGAATAAAGCGAGTTGAACTGGATGTGGAGTATGTGTCATTTCCCTGTGTCCATGTCTACCTTTGGCAGATGTCAGAAAACTGATTGCTCTTGTTATTGTATAAAACACAAAGAAAACAAAAGCACCAACAGATTTCCAAAAATATAAACAATTACAATTACTACTTTTGACATAATAGTATAAAAACAAGCAAATCTTACTCAAGACTTTTTAAAGTCAGAAAAATAAAAGTAGGAAAACATTGTTATCCATTTGTAATAATATATGAAGGGAGAGTAAAACTGACCAAATGTAAACATAATCAATTATTTGTCGCTCCACAATGTGTATGAGTACAAACATACGTAACGTTTAATTTGCAACAAAAGTTGCTGAACATGTATCTAATTTCACTTGTTTCATAGTTGCTGTGATTAAGTATGTTACATGTATAATTTTTTAACAGATTTTGTGTGACAAGTGTGTTTCCTCAACGAAAAGGACAAAACACAATCATCTTATGTCAATATATGATTGGTTGATTTAGAAAAGCCCATATTTGTCAATATTTACACAATATGTAAGGATTCTACACAAACAGTACCTAATTTCACTTGTCACACAATATTATGTACATGCCCTGTGACTCTAATTAACATGTCATTGTTTTTTTTATAGAAATGGGGTATGTCCTTGAAGGACGACAAATCATCCCTGAAGTTTTCATGCAATTCAGGTAATACTTTTTTGCAAAAAGATGGTAAAATACATACATACATACATACAAAAACACAAGTTTTGTTGGGGTGAACATAACCAGAAGTGTCAAACCGATTTTAGTTCAGGGGCCAAATAAAAAAACAAAAAAGCCCTAAAAACTTGACATTTTATCTTTGAAGTCATTCTTTCGGATTGGCCAGTTTTGGCCCATGTGCTGTATCATTCACACTCCTGCTGTAAATGATCAATCACAAAGTGTTTGATAGATCGTTACTTATGGACTCCTTTAGCCACTCCTCTTGTGAAATCTGCATTCCTTTGGTGGCAAATAATCCCCCATGTGATTTAGATTAACATGTACTTTTCAAAAAGAGTCCTGGCATTTTTTTTCTCTCAGTCTACTCTCCGTTACTCTTATTCAACAGTTCTAAATGTGCCCATAGCAGCGACTCCACTAACACTTTTCAAACTTTTCCCTTTCATGAACAGTCACTTGTCCAAAAGTCGAAAGTGTGCAGAGCTTTGTGAGGTGTCTGGGTTTTATTTTTACATTATGTCACATTGTTACATAAAATATTCCCAATCTCAGATGGTTTGTTGAAACCTCGACAGGTTGTCACTTTGCAACCACCAGATGATTTCACCCCGATGTCATCATAATGTGGTTGTTTCATCGGTCTGGCAACATTGTTAAGCATCTGACAACGTTCCCAGCTACATTTTTCCTTCTGCGGAGAGATCACAACAGATATTGATTTTCAAAATTTTATTTCTCCTTTACATAAAGTGTCAAGTACACTTTACATGGTAAAAAACAAAAAAGAAAGAAAAAAAAAAGACAGAACCAATTATATTCTAAAAGCACATTTCTTGTTCACGGGGGATACTTATACAGACCCTCCCAATAATTCAATTTAAACACTCTTCACATTCTAATGATTTAGTGTTGATTTTAGCTACAGAAAATATTTGAGGGCATTAAGTTAGCATCTTTACAAAAAAAAAAAAGGTAATACATGGCATCCAAGCATAAAACCAACTACACAAATATTGCTAAAATCAGTTAGTAAAAGTTTTTCTACAAAATGTACTGAAAAATCAGTATTTTCCTAGAAACACTTTCGCATATTTCATTGTCATGCAGCAGTTGATATCACAATTTGATTAAAATATATAATATGTTTTTATCATTTATAAAGTAAAGACAACATCTGAAGCAACAAAGTTTCAATCACCACCGACTTTGAGCAAGAAACAGCTTTTCTTTTCTTTTTTCTGCAACAGTATAATAAAATGAGATTACAAAAGTGCTTAACAGTGCTGTTTTGAAGTTGACATTTTATACAGAATTACAGTTTTCAGGGTTGTTATTCACTGCCAGGTGATGCCCAGCATGTTGCAGCTGACCTCCCAAAGTTTCTGGGCCAAGTCATCATCAGATGCAGCCCTCGAACACCTCGCAGGGGCGCAATCACTGAACACACAAAGGGACAAAGAATGGTCATTACATCCTGAATGCGATGTTAAATAACGAGGCATATTGTGAACCCTTCTATGAGTCAGCAGGTAGAAATACTGAGCAGCATGAGGTCGGCCTCCTTGTGAAGGTTTCTGCATAAACACTTTCTGATTGTAATATTGTGTACCTGAAGTATCCGCCACTCAAGCTCTCCAGACCTTTCTCCACAGAGCAGTAGATTGTGGTCTGCGCTCCCTCCACCGTCGTCTTCGTGAAAACCCTGAAGATCTTTACCGCGACCTGAATACACTGGTGCTGATGCCTCCACAGGTCAGACTGCACCACCCCCGGGTGCAGAGAGAAGACGCTCACGTCAGTACCTGCAACATACACAGGTAGCCTCAGACACGCCGTCGAACCGTGTGGACACACACACTACAACCAGTAACACAAAATTACATTTGACATTTACAAAACCCATCAGCAAAATCTGCTGTTCATCCCACAAACACATCTACCTTACAATTGTGGCACCATACAAAAAGGCAAATTATCAGGCTTAATTGCTACGAAGGATTGTTACACCCGATACAGTAAATAGCACATACTCATTTAGTTTTTTCTGCCTCGTTCAGTTTTTCATATAAAACATAACCACTTTTTTTTTTTTTTTTAATTATTTCACTTTCTGCAAAAAGCAACACTGCAACCTTCCGATGCAAAGTTGTATTTAATTAATTAATTAATTTAGATCCAGACTGAACAAACATCTAAATGCCACTGGGAGGTATTCTGTTTCTGAGTAGGCGTTAGTTAAGGTTCTTGGAATTGTATAATTGGATCAAAGTAAATTTATTGTTAAACTTTATTCAGTTACTGGCAAATAGAAGACAAATTCCTAAAATGAGGATAACCCCGAGACGAGGTATGTGAGCTGCCAAGAAACAATACCAACCAAGTGTGCACAATACGTGGACATTATTTATACTGAGGGTCAGTAAAAGATTTTTTACAATTGAAATTTAAAATCAAAACCAAATGACCACAGATGAACATAGAGTGAAGAACAGACTGCACTAATATTAGATGCATGCAGGTCATTCAGAGCCGCAACCAAACATGTGAATGTGCACATCTCAATGAGCCCTCAGGAAGGAGTAGGACGATCATTCAACAACACCAAACCAATCAATGAACCCCCTTGACCTCCCGGTATTTTCTTGTTTGCAGTATGTCACTTACTGCTGTCAATGAATTTCTATTGAATCAATATTTCACACTTAAAAATACAATATATTAGGATATTATGTGTTCATACAAACAGGCGCATCTCAAAATTAAGTTATTCATTTGCCAGTTATTGCTAAACTCATTACATTTTATTTTTTCAAATTCTGATGATAGTAGCTTCCAGTTAAAATATGAAACTTTTGAGTGGTTTTTTTTCTTTACTTAAACAGTCAAGTTATATGACATTAAACTGAAGCAAAAACTTGAAATTAATGTAAAAATACATGGAAGTATAACAATTTGAGTTCAATTACAAGAGGGATTAACTCTTTCATGATATTACACTGTATTTAGATACACCTGTATGTTCATGAGTAGGTCATAAAGTATTCGATTGTAAATTTGACAATTAAACAAATGAAAATTTTTATTCAGTTTTGTAATACCTTGCTCATTAAATGAAAAAAAAAATGTGGTCTGAAATACCAATTGATGCTTATTCTGGTGGAAAATTTCCTCTAAATTTAAAGGAAGAAACAGTTTATGGATTCAGTGTGCAATCTATAATGACAGTGTCCTCGAGGTGGGAGAAGCCAGTTTGTGAGCTGGATGTTCACTGCTTTGAATGCCACTGTGTGTCCCTGAGTGCCTCCTAGACTCTGCACTATGATATGTAGTTAAGGTACTCTAACAATAGGATGGGGTGAATTCAGGAGAGCAATTTCCTCATGGGGATAAAATATCTCAAAAAAGGACAGAACTATATGTTTTTATTTGACTTTATGATTTACAAAGGGGGAAACAAGTCTTAAAAACCTTACCTTGCAGCCTTTTGGCTAGTGAACGTGCAAACATGACATTTGCTAATTTGCTCTGCCCATAGGCCTTCATGGTGTCGTAACTCCTCTCACTGTTAATGTCATCCAGTCGTAGCCCAGTCCAAGTGTGAGCGACCGAAGCCACAACAACAATGCGTGCTGGGGCAGAACGTGTGATGAGGTCCAAGAGCAGGTAAGTCAACAAGAAGTGACCTGAAAAACACCATAACAACAAATTAGTCCGCTCATCTCTAAGGTCTGAGTCCTCTTCTTTCTCAGCCTGACAGCTTTATCGCCAACATTTGTCTAGTATATCCACCATCTGTCTTTTGAACATGGCCATATAATGTCAACCTGGCCTCTCTAGGTGTTTACTTTTTGTGAAACTGAAAGATAAAATTGAGAAGGAATACTAGAACACTTGTGTCACATACAATATCCACCATAACGTTTCATAAAAATAATTCCCTAAGGGTAAATCCGTAGACGAAATTGTGTATTTGGATCCCAACAACTTAACATTATCTCAACTCTAAATGTACAATGTTATTCCTCTTTCATAGGTAAAGAAACAGTAGTTGTTACTATGAGGTTAATATAGATTCAAGCATTCAAACAGACTTTACTGTCAAATTAAAAAGTCTATACACAAGATGGGGCAGATTTTAGGGGCGGTTGAAGTCAAAATCTTAAAAAGTAAAAAGACCCTGATTTTCAAAAACACGTAAAAAAAATATTAGGACCCGCTCTCACACCAACGAGACAAAAACCTAACAAAAATGTTCAAATTACTCCATCCAACAGGCTTCACTTTTCTAAACGAACTAAAAGAACACACTGTTCTCTTCTTGAGTGACATCCACAGTAGATTAACTCCCAAAACATCCTCATGCCTTTGTCACTCGTCCCTCATTGTGAGCAGTTTAAATGGAAATCATCATCTGTCGTAGGCCATAAAGTTAAGAGAATCACAGGAAACCTTTTCTGCTCATGAGATAGGTAAATTATCATCGACACTGTGCAGTCTTCTACAAAAGAAAACAATGGAAATGCTCCTCGAGGTCCGTTTGTCAGAGTTTGCCTTCCTTACCATTGTTTTCTATATCCTGTTTCAAACGCAGCCTAAACATTATATAAAGTCAGCATATGAAGTGAATTCGATTGCATTGGTTTGTTTGTGAGTATGCCGGTATGTATGTGAACGTGTCAGTTTGCATATGTGTGTGGGAGACTGTGTTCAAGCACACTGTCAGCCTGTGCCGAAAATAACACAGAGCAAAACATCATGTGGAAGAAGTCTCAGTCCAATACTGGGAAAAATACTGACAGCAACAAATAGATATTTTAAAATCCTGCTAGATTTCTTGGGTACAATATTGGGTGTCATACAAGTGTTGAGAATAAATCATTCAAGAACACAGCATGCTTGCTAATTGTTCATGATAAATTGATTACCATAACAAAGCATCCAAAAGAAAAAGACTATCTCTTAATTAGGTTGCTGGTAAATGTAACATATTTAAAGTAAAATAAAATCAAATGTGGGTATAGACATGAAAGCAAGAAAAGAAAAATTCAATCCAACTTACCCAAATGATTGACTCCCAACTGCATTTCAAAGTCATCTGCAGTCTTGGAGTAGGGACACATCATGATCCCTGCATTGTTGATCAGGATGTTCACTTGTTTTTCCTCTGAAAATAAAGTTAAATTCTCACGAATGAACCACCGACTTTGAAAAGTTGAAACATGTTGTAGGAGTTGTGTACCTTTATTAATGATTTCTGCAAAAGCCCTGATGGACTTGGTGTCAGATAGATCCAGTTTCCTGATGACCAGGTTCTCATTGCCCGTGTCTTCTAAAATGTCGGCCCGGGCCTCCTCCGCTCTCTCCAAGTCTCTGCAGGCCATGACGATGCGAGCGCCTAGATAGGAAGGGTTAAAGATCACAAGCTGCTACCACGATAACTTCCTGATGTCACCCAGAGGTACATGTTACTTCAAATCTACAGATGAAGACACTTTTAGACACTATTACTCCTCAGTACTCCACAGTATAACAGGCCAAAGTAGTCAGATTACAAGAATGAGAACAAATAAGTGCAGACGAAAACAATAATACATTTTATTTAGATCAACACCATAAATATCACTTTAAGTCGTTTTATGGTTTTATCTTTCATATGCTCTTACTCTGTGACTGTACTTTTTATTGTTTATTTGTTCTGAGAACATTTTAGTATTATTTTGTCTCAGTACATTTGTTTTATGTACTGCTGCCAGGACACACTTGTAAAAGAGTTTATTCATCTCAATGTTGTTTCTCCTGTCTAAATAAAGGCTAATAGAATGAAATGAACTCATAAATACACACAATTCTATAGAAATAATTGTGAAAGGTTGCATCCGTGAATATTTTGCCATATCTCGTCTGCCAAACAGCTTTTCTTTGCCATTGCTATTGACTGTGGTTTTGAGCTCTTGGTTTTCCCCCGTGCTGATAATCAGGATCAGCGGCGTAATGTCACAACTCTACAGTCTGAGATCAAACTCCGTGCTCCAACGCTTGCTGCCACGCCGCAGTGTGAGAGCAGCCCGGTGTCCACCATGAGGAGGAAGTGCCAGACTGTGGTGGCTGTGTTTTCTCCTTCTACAAGCTGCTGACACTCCTGTTTTCGCAAATGAATAAATTGGTTTTATTTTGTTGTCAATCTTTGAATTCACAGCATGTCTTGTTTCTTTATAAGTAAATCCTACAAACATCGAACAGGATTGAGTCAGACAAAAGTTGTTTGAAAATGGTAAACGTTTCATAGATGCAAAATGGAAAAATACTCAGATCTGCTGGTCATCCCACAAATGCAGGTTCCATAAAATCATGGCCCAATTTAAAATAGAAATAAACAGGCTTTCCTGTGGTATATCATTCTTTACCAATTAGTATTGTTACAACAAAAGAAACACAAAGGTCTCCAGGTCTTGTTTATATAGTTGATGTCTTTACACACTAACCTCAGACTTTTACTGCAAATACAGCCAATACACTGACATGTAAATAGTTACTTGCAGATGTTTATATTTCCATAGAATATATTTGTATAGGTTTTATACTTTTACTGCATTTCTCAAATGTTACCTTTTATAATTCCCGATGGTTTTTTCAAGTTTCTAATAATTTGTCTTTGTTTGGCATATTTGTGGACAGGAATGCCATCGCTCAAGGTTCGTGCTTTCCCTGCCGTGTATACGACAATAAACACTTTGAATCGAAGACTTACAAAAGCCCCCAATGTTCCTGAATCTAATCAGCACAAAACACAAGCACAAAAAAAAAAAAAAAAAAAAAAAAATTTTCTTTT
>OMNM01033977.1:0-20330 GCA_900302745.1 Parablennius parvicornis | reverse complement strand
AAGACACAAACTCTGTTTGGCTTTTTTTTTTTTTTTTTTTTCCATTTAAAAGTATTAAATGAATGTATTTTCCCTTCTTTACACAAATAGGGTAAAATATTAGATGTCCAAGAACTTGTCTAAGAAGTTTATTATACTATAAATTTTATGTCTATTTAGGTTAGACTTACATGTTTTTGACCCCTAGATTTTTCCACCCTCTATCTATATGGCTATAATAAGACAGTCCGGTGCCTGGTTTACTGTTCTAGTCAGTTATTTTATTGACATGTTGCATTTTTCAATGCTAACACTTTGCCAGTGCTGGCCTCCTCTCACTAACAGGTTCTGACACAAGTTTTTGCTGTTTCACATCTCGGTCTTTTCATTCCAAGCTCGACGACCCTAACCCCCCAGCAAAGAGAAACATCAAGGCCCGATAATGAAAATGTCAGCGCTATCACTATATGTCATCCGAGCTGCACATTACACATCATTAAACGATTATATCATTACTTCCTGCATTAACAGTGGCGCAGTCAGCACAGTCAGTTTCCATTAACAGCAGACCCACAAACTTGAGCATCCCGACATCCAGCATGCTAAAAAGATGGCGTTTTTCTTCAATTACTTGGATGAAAATTCACAGGCCAAAAAAAGAAAAGAAAAAGAAAAAAAGTGTCTGTCTGATCTTATTTGTTTGATCTTGTTGTTTCACATTATCTGCAGTTTGCTCTGACCCGGCTTCTTAAATGGACTGTGAAACTTTTATTCTCTGCTAAACAGTATTAGAGAGATAAAAGCAACAGAATGAAAGATAGCGATTGAGGCACAATTTGTCTGCTCTGTTATTAGATGGAACACAATGCCCAGAGAGAGGGGAACATATTTCTCCCCATGATGAAGACAATTTACAGCATTTTTTTTTTTGTTTGAGAGGGAGATATATTAACTTGTTAGTTTTTTTGTCAATTCGTGACATTTTGTCAAACAGTCTGAATGTATAAAATTGGTTTATTTACATAAAATTCTGAGCTCACCATGCTTCTGGGCTTAGAAACAAGGAGTGGTAATAATTTTGAAATGTATTTTAATCTATTCAGTCTGTAAACTCTCACCATTTATGGCTATCTTCCTTTATCAGAAGTCTGTTTTATCAGACACTTTTATTTTACACACCAGCCAAAACATTAAATATACAATGCTAGTAGCAGGTGGAACCATCAGAACCGTCTTCATTTTTATAGATTACAGAGATCTAACAAGGTGCGACAAAAGTTCATTAGAGATTTTGATGGATATTTATATACGGGCATCACACACTATGTGCAGATTTGTCAGCTGAACATCCAAAATGGGAGTCTTCTCTTCCAAGACATTTCAAAGATGATGCTTCGGATGTGTGATCTGATGTCTTGTGAACTCATTGTAATGTTAAAAAAGGATGTTTGAGAAGTTATGTCATCCTGCTGAAAGTATCCATCAGAAGATGGTCAAAAAGGAATGGACATGGTCGGAAACAATATTAATGTCGGATTGTTAACAGTGCTGATTGATTAAAAAAAAAAAAAAAAGAGTATGAAGTGTGACAAAAAGTCTCTCACACTATTATGGCAGCAGCAGCCTGAACCTTTTATATAAGGATGAATCCATGTTCAAATTCTGACTCTACCATCGGGATGCTACAGCAGAAATGGAGACTCTTCAGATCATTTTCTTTTGTCTTTTATTGACGAGTCTGTGTGAACTTTTGCCTCAGCTTCCTGTTCTCATCTGACAGGAGTGACACCACAGAGGTTTGTAATGGTTTCAAAGCGTAATATTTTGTGCGATCAGAGGTGGTCTTCTCCACGCATTGGTAGTTTCCAGTTTTTGTTTATTATTTATTAGTTAATCTTGGCTTTCATTCAGTTTCATTTATCTCAAGACACTTTCACAAATAAAAACGCAACATGTTTGCCTATGTATGTTTTTTTCTCACATGAACAAACATGGGTGATAGTGGAAAGAACTCTACACTTGATACATTCAGAACAATAATCATAAAGCATAAGCGGAAATACAGTTTCTGTCATGGGATTGAATGACTAGTTTATCTCAGCTGTTTTGTTGCTGCTTCTTTGAGTTCATAGTCTGCAAGAATTCATCTGCAGGTACAGCTGGAAAAACGAAAAAGGAAAAAAAAATGAATTTGACTGGCTCCAACATATCAAAATAATGTGTGTGTGTGTGTGTGCACCATCATCTATCTTCAAACTTACAGACATAGCTAAAAACTGCAGTTAACAAGTGAATCCTTCATGATTCTGATCTGCTGACAGCTCGACCCGCGAGACCACCGTCATCGAGCAGAAAGTCAGTAAGTCTCAGAAATAAACAAAAACAAACATGACATGCAGCGTGAAAAAGCACAAAGTCGACCTGGAAAACCGTCAGTTAAAATCTGACTGGACTGAACAATTTAGTTTTATATTGCCAGACCAGCACGCCAAACCAACGAGCTTAATATGCAGCAGACCGGAGCCGTGAGCAAGGTGGAGAATCTCAACTCTTTTAATGTGGCAGTTTTAATAACAACTTCCCTCCAAATTCCCACAGCCACAAAAGAAAAATTGAAAATATGACGACGTTGTTCAAACACTCCGTGTCTATGATATGTTGACTTGTTTACATGTACAACATATCTGTGATATTTTGATCAACATCTGCCCAAAAGAGTCAACAACACTTGCCAAAAGTAAAACATAATCTTTGTTGATATGGAGTTAATTAAGCAGTGCGCTATTTGAATTTGAATTTGAATTTGAATTTGAATTTGAATTTGAATTTTATTTCAACCATCTTCACAAAGAAAACAATACAAAACAAATAACACTCAATTGTGAATTTCTTCAGCTGAAAGGGTGTAGGTTGAATCAACGCTTTTATATACTTACCCCACAGCAACAGTGTTATTGTGAAATTTAAAAAGTGACAAACTGAAAATGTATATTTCTGTCTCTCAAGTGTGAATAATGAAATGAATAATGGTTTTGCATGTACTTTTTAAAAGGGCTGTTTTATGTGATCCTTAACAAAAACTTTAAAAAAAATCCCAGGCTTAAATTATTACTATGACCACTTTTATTTTTTTTATATAGAGAAATGATACTATTTCTTCTTCCTGGGTAGGCATAACAGAAAATAATTGAGAAGCACTGCTTTAGATTAACTATTAATTGTAATCAACCAAGTTACAGACCAAGTTTCTTTACATATGAGGTCTGATAAACAGACCTTGTAGCAATATCAGTACGTCAGTAACACAAGATATACAGAGGCCGTTTCAAATTTAATCAGATTTTTACGTCCTAAAACATAAGCTTGTCTTTCATTATTCCGAAAAAAAATAATGTAATAAATGTAAATGTATCAATGCATACAAGCGATTATTATAATAATAGTATATATGCTGTCATTTGTCCTTTTCAACATTAACTCTTAAAGCAGTTTTAGTGATGTGGGAACAAAAGAAAACGGTTCAGACATTCATTCTCCTGCTGAACTGATTGCTTTCTGTGTTGATTTGTTTATCTGTCTGCATTCACCTTCAATCTCATGGTCCAACAGACACAGGAAATGGAGTCAGTTATCAAAAAAAAAAACTCAAACAAACAAGAAGACCAACAAAAGTAATCTATTTCACATTATAAATGCTTATTATCAACCCTCCCCAGACACTGGAGACTTAAAGAAGATATTAACTTAAAAGTGTATCAAACTTTTGAAGGAAATAATGTCCTTGATCTTAATCATGTGACAGATTAGATTTGTTGACTAAAAACAAAACATTTGACAAACTGTTAATTAAAAACTCAATATACAGGATTAAAACAATAATTTGATTACATTGTCAAAGCTGAAAATAAAAGCCAGTTAGTTTAATCTTGTGCCTGCCTATGGCAAGGCGCAAAGCTTACTATTCCTAGAAAAAGCATCTATTTTTAATTTGATTCTTCTGCCGTGAAATTTTGGCATGTAACTAGCCCCGCCATGTTTGGAACACGTACACACAAAACACATCAAAACGTGCGGAAAATTTGGAAATGGTGTGCTATGATTAATATAAGCATCTCAAATAACGGTTTCCGAGAAAAACGTGAAAAACGGCAAATAATTTCCCATTCAAAGCGGATGGGAACTGAGTGAAAAACACACAAAAAATCCTCACTTTTCAATGCCAGGCCAAGTCGCCATACTTTCAGCCAGAGACTCCATTCAACTTTGAAAACGTTGCTCCTCTCCTCTATTCAGAAGTGAAAATGTGTTTTTTCTGTCTGTGAACACTTTTAATCTCTCAGACATCAAGTTTTGATAAAATCTTCAGCCGGTTTTGGAGTTTAACATGGTTATGTATGTGGAAGGTTAGAGTGAGGAGAATCTCATTAGAGTGTGAGATGGTGTTGAGTTTCCCCCAAAAAACCCGTCTCTCCTGTAGTCATGGCCACCTTTCTTCCTTTTTGTCAGAACATTATACATCAACACGTAGCTACAAGTCTTATGCTTCTAATAAGGGGCCACTTTTGTCTGTGTCTCCAATTTTTCTATTGAATAAAAGCAGTAGTTTGCATCAAGTGCACGATTCCCTCCCATAGACTCCAATGCAATTCGGGGAGACATTTTTTCATTCAGATCCAAAACTTGAGACATAAATCTAAACTCCTCACAGGGAGACGGAAACGTTTCAGGACACGAGCAGCTGACTGTGCGTCCAAGAGCTTCCTCTGACGTTCATGGAGAAAAGATTTTCCTCACAGTTCTCGAAAACGAATCAGGAGTTTTAAATTTAATCCTGGCGGTGCCACTGTACAAATGTACAACTGCACAAAGCTCCTCATGAATGAAATATGTTGAATAAAGCATAATGTGGCTAAAAATGTCTCTGATCCCTTTTTCTTGAACGACAGAGCCTCTATTTTATGTCACGTATGAGATATCTGATAATATATCATTAGAACCAACACGCACATCAGTAAACACTGACATGTCGACTTTACTGCATTTGTTTTACAACATCCAAAACATTCCTAGTTGGATCTGGATATTAGATGATTTAAAGTTGTTCAAGGCAGATTATTGCTTTGGTAACTTACATGAGCTGCGTCATTTTTCCGTCATCGTGAGTTTCTCTGAACGCTTTGATGAGCAGGTCCCTTTAAATGTTGTCGCCACAGGAAATTTTGGGGCAGCATGAGCTCACCTCCTTTGCTGAAGGTTGCATCAGTGCTTCTTATGCCAAAGGAGGCTCTAAAGGAGGTAACAAGCCTCCTGTCCTATGCTTATTGAGTATTCGGACAGCACTTATTATGGCCGCGGCTTAAAAAACTTCCAGGGTTAAGTGAATGTTGATAGATAAGGAGATAGGAGGGATTTTTCGGACGTACCCCAGATTCTAGGCCAGGGACATCTGGGGAGTAACCGGTGTGATTTTCAAGTAAACAACAGATACTAGCCTAGCATGCTAGTTAGCATGCTAACAAACTTTGTTCATTGGAGCTAATATTTGGGGGATGGCCTAAAAGGGGGGCTATGGTTATGGATCACTAACTAATTAGCTGGTTACCACCCACTTTTGACCCCACCCTAGGGTTAGGGTTACATGTGTGTTATGTTAGCAAGCTCACATGCTAACTCGTGCTATTTTAACATGCTAGCGTGTGCTGTGTCGTATAGTACATTTGGTAGTCATGGTCTTTTAGGGAATATCGTTCGGCAGCAGGAGGCAGGCACAAAATAATTTTCTCTGGAATTTTCTAGTTTAGTACTTAAAATCTGAGAGTTGTAACATATTTCAAATATTTAAATCTGTAAGATTATGTAGACCTTTCAGAAAAGAAAGCTTACGTCTTGTGGGCCAAGATCTGAGATTTATTGCTGCTATATTAGTGGAGCACAAATAAGATTCAAATTATTATTACATTGTATTTTCTTTCTTTGTTTCCTTGTTTCATTCAAAAGCACAAATAAGAAGAGAAGCCTAAAACACATCTGTGTTTTGTGTGATAATGTTGCCTTCAGTGTTTTCAGCTGAGTTTACAGTACAATAATACTCTCTCTGTGGCAGCTTCCTGCAGGTTTCATGAAATAACATGCAAATGAGCAGTTTTATTTATTTTTATTGTCTTGCACAGACAACTCACTTTCGGAGGACCCTTCATCTTGCCAGTTGAACAAAAAAAATTAAAAACAACACTTTTTCTGTTTAACTTCCCGAGTCCACGGCTTTTGAATTGGGCTTCATGTTCACTTCTAACAGTTAGTAAGGATTAGTCCAATTTTGTATGTAAAAAAAGTCAAATTATTGTATTTGAACAGGAAGTTTAAAAAAAAAATTCAGATTGAGAGTAAATTTCATTGTGTGACATAATTACGATGACACTGTGTAAATCCAATGCTTTATGAAGGCTATGTGACAAAAGTATGTATTTATGTTTGTGTGAACATGTTTGTTTGGTTTTTTAACAATAACCTGATGTGCGTTTAACACAGTTGAAGCAGTTTGTGACATTGTGGCTGCAGTGAAATGCTCAAAAATAGAATAAATGTGCTTACTGTTGCTGTTCATTTTGCACTTTACGTACATGGTGTTGCTCCCATTCCACTATGTGAAATGCTGCATAGTAGTTATGACATCTGCACTCGAGATGAATTCAAGAAACCTTTTTTTTTTGCAGCATATTTGGCTTTTCAGATCAACTTTCTGTGGAAAGTATGTCATTTGCCAAACTACAAAGCAAAGGTTGCATATTGTTTTTTAATCAGTCTTAAAAATGCCATTAAATGCCTGCTTCTTCTGTTAAACTCAGGGAAATACTTTATGCTCTTTCTTGGTTGACTGATGATATCGTATTACAATGAATCAATGACTCAACCAACCAACAAACTAAACAATCAAGATCAACAATAAAATGCAGCTTCAAGTTCTCTTCATGTGGAAGACAAAGCCACCCAGGCACAAAATGAGAAGCCAGATCCAAACTCTAGGGAAAAGCCCAGTGCCACCACTGGAAGGCAATGCCTAGATCTGGGTTGTCATCCTACATCACCAGGAAAGTAGGGATCATGAGCCAGCTTCACAGCAGCTAGAAACAGTGGCCCCGCGCAAAAAAATGACAATAGCCAGCCAGTTAAATCAGTGAAGTTCATCAGTATTTTATCCGTCCATATTGGACACTCCTTTTTAATAACTCATCATGTCTGCCAAGTGAATCCCTCCCATCCTGGAGATCTAGTCCCGCACACTTCGTGGGAAAAACAGACACATGTTTAGTTTTTCACTTACACATGTAAGAGTGGTTATTTGTCCTACTACTTCACTCAGAAACCCCTTATCATGTCCCCCTTGTAACGGCTGCAGACCTTCCTCTTTCTTGGTGTCTCATAATTTGGTCTCTTGTTAACTTGTAGAGCAAGTTTTTTAGATGATGTCTTGCTCTGGGGTAATCATTTTTGTTGTAACTACATTTTGTATACTTAAACGCTTGAGATTTTTAATCATAAAACCATTTGTGGGACTAACTATAAAGGTAATTAGCTATATACCATATTTCCCGCACAATAGAGCACACCTGAATATAAGCCGCACTTGCAAAATTTAAAAAGAAAAAAAAAGTACACATATAAGCTGCACTGGACTATAAGCCACAGGTGCACAGCGCTGTGTGTGTGTTTGTGTGTGTGTATTTGTGTGTGTGTGTGGGCGCCCACGGGTGATGGGCGGACAGACAGAGAGCGAGAGACACACACAGAGTGGCTTGCTGCACTGTGTGCGCGCGCAAGACGGGCAGACAGATAGAGAAAGATACAAACAGAGCGGCTTTAAGCACCATTCACGGTCGTCCAAGAGGTCATGAAGAGCACAAATATCACTTTTGGGACAAGTTTTGGAGAAGCAGAGGCGCTCAAACAGCATGTATCTGCATGCGGAAGTAGAATCTGGTGACATGAAGCCCGTTAACCTGTAAAAATCCATATATTAGCCTCGTTGTATAAGCCATAGGGTTCAAAGTGTTTTGAAAAAAGTTGCGGCTTATAGTCCAGAAATTATGGTACTTTAAATGTTCACTATATACAGAAGTTGAAACAGTTGAGGCTGCTCACTGAACCACAGATTAACATTTCATTGTATAAACTACAACCTTCAGCTGATCCTGAAGCCAGCTTCATACGATTAGCAGAAATATGGTTCCTCCAGGGAATTTCATTGTCATTCTGCCTAGGATTTTAACGCTCATGCTATCATTTCTTATTGAAAAAACACCTTTTTATGTATTGAGGAGGCAGAAATGTAAAAAACAAAAATATGCTGGATCAGTTTTTGGTCCCTGCTGTGTTGGGGACAGAGTAATATCCGTGAGGCTTCACTGTTTTCCTGTGACTATCGCTGACACAGCAAAAAACTGTCATTGTGAAATAACAGGCCTACTCTCATGTTGTCATTATCTCCTCTCCTCCATGTGAGATGGAATTTCTGTGAAGTAGTGAAGACCAATAAAAACTGAGCCCCTACCCATAATTCTACTCATCTTTGAACTATTGAACTCAGAATGGGTCCCATTACTATTGTAACTGAATCTTCCCCCAAAAGGACCGACAATAGGTTTGAAATAGCTGTGTAGCATTCTTCCTGGCCAAATGTGTTATTAGGCCACATCTTCTCACTGCAAGTCTTCCCTGGTGGAGCTGCTAGTATGAGCCTTCAATTTTTTGAAGACAAGCTTTGTGGATAGAAGAAAAAGTACATTTCTTTGCCTTCTCCAACTCATTTATATCCATATTAAAGCACCTTTTTTGATTTGGTTAGTTTTTCTCCAAATTGATGTCAAAAACATCAAAGAGAAAGATCATCCCCTTGGCGCCACTTTGTTTTTTTATGTAGAAAATATTTTCCACTAGTACATTTGTCTGCTTTCAGCTGTTTTTCAGAGCAAGTAGTTGCCAAATGTCTCAGTCTATTCACCCTCTGCCAGCTTTTTGCTGCTGACTGCCTTCTGAAACTCTCTCTCGAAAAATGGCTGCTTGTTTAATATGAAAACGCATTAATGATAATAGAGAAGAGTGGCTCAAAATGGAAAAGTAGAATTCAGTGCAACAGAGAAAAAGATGCACACTGAAACTGATTTAAATGCCTCTCGTCATACGATTAGATTTCAAACACAGAGGTAATGATAGATCCTTCACACCTAGACTTTCAGTCAAAATAGGTTGAAACTTTGTCACTCCTTTGGTGTTTCTATTCTAATTTGTTTTGTGTTTTATGTTTTCCATTAGCAATCCTATGATACTTGATTCCTTAGTGGTTCCTAATTGTTGTGTTGCTTTGTCTTTAAGAGGATTCCCATGTTTTTCTCGTGCCATCTGGTTGTTCAACTTTGGGACGTGTGTTTCTGTAGTGTCTGATCTGCCTGTATGAAATGTCTTAAGTCATAGTCATATCATTCTCTCATGTTTTAAAATCATAGTTGTTGTACGTCAGTTTAATGCAGAGGTGTCCACACTCGGTCCTAAAGGGCTGGCATCCTGCATGATTTAGGTCTCTCCCAGTTGCAACACACGTGATTGCAATGAGGGGCTTGTTGGAACCCGGCCTACTGGTTCCTCCGTGTCCTTTGATCCTGAACTTGGTTGTCTAAAAAATTCTCAAGACAGCAAGATATGTTTTACCATTTATTTGAGTAGAATGTATAGCCACATGCAATGAACAGTGCTAGACACCAGGTGAGCTCACGCAGGAGCACACTCAAAGTGTGTCAAACTTCCCGGGATCTACAGTTTTCTTGTTGGATGTAGGCCTGGCCTCGTCACTGAGTTGGTCTTTTCGCAATTGTTTAATTTGCTATTGAGGTCTGTTGCCAACTGAAATTAGATGTCCAATGCATGATCAAACTGTGTGTCTGTTGTTTCGCCTGGGGAAGCTAAAGAGGGAAACTCATGTGTCTACAATGTTCTAGTTGTTCTTATCTCAAGGACACCGTGACTCCCCAGCAAGAGCATCCTGCAAGTGTTAAGTGCAATTGATGTGGATGTACCGGTGACTCCCATGTGCGGGTGTTTTCTGTTATTCAAACTTAGAGAAGCATTCCAGCACAGTTAGGCATATTATTTGCCATTTCTTCAGGCTTATTAATGGGCTTTTTCACAAACTTGATGATGACATCATCTTTGGATTCAGGTATGCTGAAGCTGGAGCCTGGGAGAGAGCGAACACACGCAGGATACTGGTCCCTGAGGACTTAGTTTGGACACCCCTGAGTTAATGCCTCATTATGGGATGTTTTTAGTCTTTGCATGGTAATTCTTCTTTCATGTGACGAGGTTTCTCTTGTCACATTCATGTCTGTTTCTTGTTAAAATCATGTGTTTTGTGTCATTGACTCTCGATTCAGGATTTTCTCTCACCCTGCCCTCAGGCCTCATGTCACTTCCACCTCCACCTTCCACTGACACTCGATCGTCAGCAATGTTCCTTATGTGTAGTCAAATGTGTTTGATGCTAAATACACAAATGGATATGAACTGAGCCTTCTGTCAATCTTCTGCGGTCTTTACATGTCTTATTTGGTACATATTCTAGGGAGGATATGAATGTTTAGCTAACAAGGTAATTCCAATGATAACCTGTTTAGGTAGTGTTGTGCAGTATAGCTCATGTGTGACCAGCAGAAGGAACAAGCAGTGATGCTGGTATTGCCTTAATTAATAACACGTTTATTCTCATATGGCCACTTTTTTCAGTAACGGGTAATCTAACACATTACTATTTACAAACCAGTAATCAGATTAACGATACTTAACCAAGTCACTGTATGTTACTATCCTAGCGTCCCGAGGATAAATTTCTTGTCTGCAAAGCTGCTTTATTATTAAACAGAACTGGGCACTCATTTGTTCTTTTCCAAATGGACACATGCACCCACACACACCGTGCATGCAGTGTCCGCAGCCTCACCTGATCTGCCCCCTTCTCCACTCTCAGCCAGTCACAGACCACCTCGTTTAACGGTGCTTTTAGGTGCCAAAAGAGTCTGAACCAACAAGCATCATCAATAAAAGACTTTATTTGTCCCTTTTAATTGCCCAATATTGGCAGCAAAGTGGAGCATCCTGGTCACACACACATGGTAAGGCTGAGTATCAAAACTTTTCAAATGATGTCAGAGCAACATATTGAGTGTTGATAGTGAAATGAAACATACATACCTGAAATGCATGTTTATACCTCACAGTTAATGAGGCAACTGACACTGCAGCAGTTCAGGTACATGATTTGTTATATAATAAGCCTTCCAGAAAGAGTTAGTTTTCTACGAGTAAAGATTATAAGGAGTTTACTACTCAGCACCCAGCTGGAAAGTAGTACAGAAATTCATCAATATTTGTGGCTCTTTGAATAAAATTACCAGACAACATCCAGGTTTCATCATCTGCAGGAAGTAATATCAGTTAAAAGTTTCAAAGAATCTTTCTGGAGTTAAGAGAGAAGAGTGAAAATCAATATTGGATGACTGTGGTCTTTGCTCCCTCAAACAGAAATGCATTAAAAACAGACAGGACTGTGTTATGGAAATCCCTGCTTGGACTTACAATCTCTTTTGAAAACTGTTATCTGTGACCACTCCTCATCATCACTAATTAATGCAAATGCAAGTCATGGATGGTATTTCCTTCAGGCTTAAGACGAGAGGTGCTATCCACCTTATCAGGATTCCGTTAAAAATCCAGCCTGTGTAATTTTAATAGGACATATTGGGTACTTGAAGAAATTTGCGTGAATGCTATTTATAGGTTTCGGAACAACATATTCTACTATAGGCGTCATGTTTTTCTCAACGAAAGTCTTGTTTATATCACCAAAATAATGTAAAATTACATTCTGCATGTAAACTAAGAAGCATGACTGGATATTGAGAGAGTATAATTCAGTTTAAATTGAAGCAAAGACAAAAGAATCTGAGGCTGCAGCTTTTCTGCTGTGCTTGTTTGGGTTAGTAGGTACTAAGATTAAAGCATGAATTATAATAAAGGAAAGGACAGAGCGAAAGAGCAACAGGTAATATTGAAGGGATATCCACGAACTGCTGGATTGCTGAACACAAACTCCAATCGGGAACAAAACTCCACAGTCAGAGATAAAAAGATTTGCAAAGATAAGAGATCAGAGACCACAGACCATCTCTCATGTTTAACATATTAAATTTGCCATTTTCAAGATAACTAAGATAATAAAAACAGCTATTTTAAAATTAAACAATCTTATTTTCTCAGCATATGAGCTTTTTTTTGAACATACACTCGTTTCTATTTCTCCATTTTAAAAAAGAAATCACATCTTCATCTCAACATTTTTTGTCTTTTAACTATTTTCTTCATGAAAATGTGGTATTCTGTATAAATGAAAATTTTTCATGCTATGTTATGTCTGGAAACCTTTTAAATCATTGCCATAGGGCTGTAAATGTAGATCAATTCCCCCCCCAATTTTTTTTCCAAATTGTAAAATTGGTGGTTTTGATACATTGATGTATTTGTGAAGTGAACCTATTGAAGAAATACAATCCACCAGCCTGTATTCAGTGGCGGCTGGTGATATATTTCTTAGGTGGGGTTCATACTTTCTGTTTGGTGTTTGTACATCTTCCCCATGGCTGTGTGGGTTCTGTCATTTGTCCTGCAAAGACACAAGTTTGAGAACATCCGCTGACTCTAAATTGGTGTGTTGATGCTGATTACCCAGGATGCACCTTTCCTTTAACCCTAAGAAGCCTAGAACTACTTCAACGAAGCAACTCAGACGATGTATGGATGGATGTAGGCTTCCAAATCAAGCCTACTCCCTCAGAAAAAGTATGAAATTCATTGGCCGACTAAACTGAGTTTAATGAAAGAGGGACAGAAACAGAGCAGATGAGTTGGTAGGGGAAGTGTTTCCACTTACAGCAACACTATTTTGAATGAGTTAAGTTCTTCAGCTCTTTGATGGTGCCCTTCTCCAAATGTTTCTTCATCGACTTCTTAATGGAAAAAGTCATCCATTTCTGCGTATTTGTTCATAATTTATTTCATGACAGACTGGTCAGATACTCCAGACCCTTTGTTACAAGACTGCAGAGGAAACGAAAAGGAAGAAAAAAATGTTAATTTTCACAGCGCCCTCAGATATGAAGTTGAGAGCTTCGACAGCGATGCTGGATGTTGGCGCCTATGTAGTTGGTAACTGGGAGCTTTTTGCTCATAGTGACGTTCTCCTGAAAAAGAGTTTCTGATAAATAGGTTCAAGCAGAGGATATTGATGACAGTGACGGGTCAGATTGCTTGTCAAAGCAACGCTGCATCCATGAGATGAGCAGCCTGCAGAGGTCAGGATCATATGAATAGATAAAGGTGCACTCAGAATGAAATCTCTCAGTGTTTACACTATCTCTCTGGTGACACTCACTCTTTCTTCTCGGCTCCCCCCCATCACTGCCGTCTCCCTCACCTTCCTTCTCCTCTGCCGCAGCTCTTTCATCAGCCTTCTCCTCGCTGTTCTCCTCGCCTTTCTGCGTGGGTTCAGTGGAGATCTCACTTTGTCCATCGCAGCAGATGATGTGTCTTGCTCGTCAGGATCTGAGAAGCCAACCACTCTATAAAGTTTATGCATCACTGTGCTGAGCCATAATCGAGAAAGATGTGACATCAGCATATATAGTAGTAGATATCGAACATTGTTCTACATGTTTTTCAAGGCTTTACATTCCATATACTGTTTGTAAACTTCTGATTACTGGAGCAGATCTACATCATCATTCTTGGATTGAAGATGTCCTGACTGAAATGACAAAGATATAAGAAACATTATCTAAAGTATGAAATATTTGTAAACTTTATCAAACACATCAGGATTAATCTGCTACTGTTACATATGCAAACAGAAACCATACATTTTTATTCAGAGTAACTCCATTGCTTTTGGAAGAAATAATTAACAACAGTAATAAAGTACACATTTTTGGTGACTTCCAGCACTTCTTCCTATACTTTAAATTCATCTTTCCAATCTGTTTTTGTGTTCATGTATCATTTCATCAAAAGGCAAAGCATCTTCTGTGAGAGTTGCTCATCCTGTGTAGTGATAAGAATGGCCTTTCGCTGAGCAGTGAAAGGAGGAGAAGTGATAAGGTTCCAGACTTGTGAATGAGTGGGAGAAGAATTGACTAAACAAACACATGCTGCATTCACAATCCATTTGCTGGCTGATTGAATCGGCATTGCTGCTGATATAAATTGGGTTGATATCCTACAGTGCCTCAGGAATCTATAACTCTCTGATTTCCATTTACGAAAGCTCATGCTGGGCAATATTACTCTGAATGAAGCACTGTGCACACAGGAGAAAAACCTGATAGAATGTAAATATTTTAGTCCATTTTCCCTGATCCAGACCCACTTGTTGATGCCATGGTGTGGACTGTAGGAGATTTTGCCTGCCTTTACATCATTTCTCAACAGTGCGTGAATTTTCATTGTTGAGTTCTTTGACAAGCCTGTCAACATACATGCATGAAATATTTCCTGAAATTATGCAAAGATTGCATGACTTTTCCCAAGGAGGGAAGCATTTGTCCATCTTCAGAAATGCCAAGGCAAAATAAAATGGAAAAAGTCAAGTAACTAGACCTTTTGAAATCTGTCATTTTTGTAGGATTTATAGATTTATCACTGTCCGTCGTTATTTCCATCCACTCATCCATCTTTTTTTAAATTTAGACCATATGGGGTTTGCGGTGGCAGACATCTCTAGGCCAACCTTGATGCTTCCTCCCAGTTGGATATGCCTTGTAAACCTCTAAAGGGAGGTGACCAGGGGGCATTAGATGAACCACCTCAACTGGCCCCTCTCACCATGGAGGAGTAGCAGCTCCACTTTGAGTCATTTAACAACAACTACAACAATGATGAATTCCATGCTCCAGGAGGACAAAATAAAAAACAACAGGGAGGAAAAACATTGGTTTGGCTCGTGTGAACAGGGCCTTATATTCAGCGGTGCTGAATTGCATTCAGCTTGTGGTGAACTGTTGGAGGGCCTCATGTGATGGTGCCAGGACAACATAGACTACAAAGAGCAGACACCACCCTTTGACACATCACCCCCCCCACACACACACACACACACACACACACACACACACACGCAGACACACACGAGGCCTTGACACCTTGTCCAAGAGGATCATGATCAGACAGGGAGACAAAGCACAACCTTGGTGGAGTCCAGTCTCCACCTTGAGCAAGTCATTTGTACTTCTGATGTGAGAGCTGTGCCAGTGCCAATCCCACCGATATTAATTAACACGTTTTTTCTAAAGGTCTAACAGATAACTCCATGTGAAAGGCAGGGTACATGGAGGACAAGAGAAAACTCCTCCAAGTCAACTCATCAACTATCACAAACAGGAACAGCCTTCTGGCATCAGACTGACCCATCTTAAAACTATGTTAACTCACAGATCTCATATTACATCCCTTTATCACTCAAACTGGGCTGAACAGTGGATGAAAGAGCCATCGTTTCACTCTCAACCTAACAGCGGGACAGCCTTGAGGCCTGGCCAACAGTACCACAGCACAAAGGTTGTGGGTCTCTGTGTTTGCACATTGAGGTATGCTATGATATGATCGTAGTGTAAACAGGGGAAGGTGATCAAGAGAATGTGAGACACATGAGGGTGAAAACTGTAAGATGAGCCAAATCAAACCCAAAACACAAAGGACAAAACGACTTTATGTATGAGTGACTGAAAGAAACCAAAACCATAACAGGCGTGTGTGTGTGTGTGTGTGTGTGTGTGTGTGTGTGTGTGTGTGTGGTGTGAAGATTACAGTCCATTAGTTGTGGGCTCTAGGAATTCCTGTGCTGAATGGAGGCTTTTGTTCAGCAGGCATTTGAATAAAGAAGCTAACTCTGAAATAACCGTGTTAATGAGATGCTACATTTTAATACAGGCACAAATGGCCCTCTGTGTTGCTTTGTTGTGGTTGACGATGGAGTTTTTTTACGCTCTTTAGTGAGTTTGTGTGGTAATTCTCTCAGTTTCCTAGCGAGAGACTATAGCTGTAATGTTCCACATAAGATCATTTCCAGATTTTGCGCTCCAAGACACAACTCAAGGTGACTGACTCAATGCTCACACCTCAGTCATTTAGTGTAGACACTCTGCATTAAATATGAAAATACCCTTCTCATTCTTCCTACGATCACTGATATCATGACATTAGCTATGAAATTGTTAAAGATCCTGGATAGGGAAAAGTCTACATTAAAAACCAATCATTGACTACCACGAAATGAAGACAGAACTGGTTTGAAACTACAAACAAGTACATTACAGTGACATTATTTGGATGGTATCCAAATAAAGACCAGACAATTAGAGATTTGTAGTTGAAAATGAATACAGATCAGATTTTACCAATTTTATTTGACTACCAATTATTTCTTGCAAAATTTTTGACAGCACTTTTGAAGAGAATGTCAATTTATCCAAACTCTGATAGCTAGCAATACTCCTCGTGTCAAACATACAGTCAGAAGAAGATGGGTAACAGTTCAAAAAGACAAGAAATTCCCAAAACACCTCCAACAATTACAGGGATTTGAGAAATGGAGGATCAGGCTAGGGGATGGATAGATGAAGAAATGGATTTGGATCAATGATGTGCACTTCGATTTGTGGCAGATGAGGCTTGAACTCTTCCAGAGTAAGTAAATCTAAAAGTTGAATATCTCTTCAATAATAGTTTCTCTACCAGAAAAAGTCAAGTTACGGTTTTTTTCAAGTTATGGTTATGGACTAAACATGGCAGACACTGCCATAGTTGACAAAGAAAGTCATTTTAATTTACAAAAGGTGAAAACAAAATTACTGGAATCCAAGTCCATGAGTTTCAAGGAGCGTAATCCACATAGAACACCGAGACACTGCAGCACAGGAGAACAGCCACGCAGACACAACCACAACCAGAAGACACAAGAAAAGCCTATTATAAACCACAGCCACCGGGTGAAGACAGTCACACACTCAGGCACAGGTAAAAGACAATGAGGTGGGAAACAGCAATCAAACACAAGGAGAAGCAGCCAAGGAGCCTGAATCGAGAAATAGAGTCAGAATCTCAATAAACAAAACAGAAGAGACTGAACATTAACCTTGACAACTTGTAAACAAAGATAACTTTGTTCAGCACTTCCTCCAGCAATGACTCAGAGCTGCTGATTTTCTCAATTTCTGTTTTTCAGTTGCAACTTATTTCCAATCATGCCTTATAAAACATTGAATATTATTTTGGAAATAGTGACACATGATACAACATGTCAACCAACAGCACAAAAACGAACAACTCAGTAAATTTAGAGGCTCAAGACATTTTGTTTGGGTCTGTGCAGTCTGAGAGGAGGCACAGAAGCCTCCTTTCTCATTTCTATTTGACCTGGAAATGTGCAATTTAGGCAGTTTTGATGATAAAATTATTTATGCATGTCCCTGATGTGGATATGTTTGGATTTGTTGATTTATTTTATGTAATTCTGGTGAAATTCTTGCGGAAAAACAACATTATTACCTTTTTTAACTTGCTTAAATCCTTGTTGGAGTATCAGGATAAATAAATGACTATCTCATCTGTAAACCCTCCCTTCTACCTGCAATCAGCTCATTTGTATAACAGAACTTTTTTTTTTTCACCTTCATTTTGGTTTCACAATCAATGCCACAGAGCTGAGAAATTATCTGACTTCCTCAGACGTGTTCGATATAGAGTTACAACTGATATAGTTATGTGAAAACTGAGAAGTGATTGTTTTTTTTTTTGGGTTACATGTAGTTTCTCATTCCAAGGTGTGATTGGAAGGAGACTGCTGTAAATTTCCAGCTATTCATGATCACATTATGTCTAAAAAACCCATTTCTAATGCAAACTTTTGATGTTAATGAAAATTCATTCACACGCAGGCTGCGAAGTAATGTCTTCAATTCAGAAATGAGACCAGGTAAACCTTTCCATTGTCACTCACCATAATACGGAGGAACACAGAAGAACAGACATGTAATTACTTTCTCGTATCGTAAAAGCACATAACTGCCTTATCGTTATCGATGCATTATGCTGAGTTGGGGCTGTCAGCCAGAGAAGACAATATGACACCAATTTCTGCATTCACTCTACTGACCTCCTGCATTATTTCCTTTCAGAGATGTTCATGTAGTGTGATTTGGTTTGACTGTTGTGAAAGTCTTCATTCAGTTGAGCCAATAAAACAAGTGAAAGGACATTAACTGCAGCTGATCTCCCAATCCAAAGGTTGCATTCTTCATCTCAATTCAATTTCTTCTTTAACACACAAAGATGTCCTCCAAATCCAAGACAACAAATAAATTCACCAATCCCTCACAGACCCTCATGTCCCACAGTTCAACAATAAGTAGATATGACAATTTTAATGATTTAAGATGTACGTATCTAGCCCCACCGAGCATTAAGCTGTTTACACATACCTGAACAAAAATTATGCCAAGTTTCTGTATTAAACCCAATCAAATTACAAACAAAACAAATAAATAGATCTAAATGCATTTCAATCTCCTCCAATCATAATCTATTGCTTTTGTTCTCCATTTAAATTGTTGTGCATATTATGGGAATGGCGCCACGATCATACAAATGCGAGTCCGGATATGCCACGTAAACGGTGTAATTTCATTAGCTCCACCCTGGTGACTTCACATCCTCAGTCATATGAAGACTTTGAAGACCTCGTCTTTCAAAGAATGCAGCTGACACACAGCTTAGCGTCAGCTAATACCCTGCTCAGGCCCTGTTTACTTGACAACATTCTCTAATGACGTTGTTAGGAATCTCTAAATGGGACACTTATTCAAAATGACATCCAGAGTGCAACATCTTTTCTCCATGTACGTACAAACAGAGAAAATGCAATTTTGCTGCTGTTCAGAGTACTACACATATGGACAACAAACAACCTACAGAAACAACAAACAAACTACAGGTACAACAAACTTAGTACAGTTACAAACCACAGACACACGACAAACAAATAACAGATGCAACAAACAAATTACACAATTTTCAGTGTCTACCTGTGTGTGGCAATTATTAACCAAATGTTATTGTCTTATTCCAGTCGATCATCCCCATGAAAATAGGGCCTAAATGACCCCCAAATGTGTGATACTGTACAATATTTATATTATCGATTCATGTCGCATAATTCTTTATCTAATTTGGGCTTTCACGGTTAGACAAGTTACAGGTTTGCCAGGTTCCCACATTCACACATATGAGTGATTTGGAGTCACACACATGTTTTTAGACATTTGGGAGAAACCAGAAGGCCGAAAAAAATAATCACCCCACACACACACACAGGGAGAACATGCAAACAGGAAGATCCCCAAGTTCAGACAGGAATCAGGGTTATTCTTATTATACAGTACATATAACTCCTACATCACCACACGGTCTCAGCATTAGATCAAGAGAACTTGTTTTGCTTAAAGTGAACATTTCACATCAATTTCATGTTGATATGAATTCATGTTCAATGTGTCGGGCCTCACTCCGTGAATCCCACTTGGATGGATGGATGGATGGATGGATGCATGGATGGATGGATGGATGAATGGATGAATGGGTTAACATCTTCAACTTAGGTTCTGAGTGTCTTTTTAAATGTTGCCTAAAGTTACACTGTTTGTGTAACCAAATGTAAAATTATATTTGCTTGCATCAACAACAGACTTAATTCTCATGCATCCCCCAGCAAAATATGACCCAGCTGGTGGGAGGAACCAACTGATGGATCCAGCATTTAGTCTCTTAACATCCCCTAGTGTGCTTTCTCTTTGGCTCTTTTCTCTGTACTAACTCTTCACACAGTATTATAATTACACTATACATGGAAACATATTCTCTCTTCGTCCTTTAATAGTTTATTTTTCTTGCACTAGCTCAGTTTCTCCTTGTGTCTTCATCACATGAGCAATAATTTTGTGTTTCCTAATCATGGTGCAGCAACACGCAAACACCGTCTGGAGAAACAGCATCTTCATCCCAATGGGACATTATTGTGTGTGTGTGTGTGTGCACGTGTGCGTGTGTGTGTGTGCGTGTGTGTGTGTGTGTGTGTGTGTGTGTGTGTGTGTGTGTGTGTGTGTGTGTGTGTGTGTGTGTGTGCGCGTGTGAGAGAGAGAGAGAGAGCTCAGCGGAGTGTAAAAGGTGGAGACAGGGGTGATATTTCTCCCAGACACTCTCAG
>OMNM01033975.1:32200-50145 GCA_900302745.1 Parablennius parvicornis | reverse complement strand
GTGTGTGTGTGATGTGTGTGTGTGTGTGTGTTTAGAGAGTTGTGTGTTGTTGATGTTGGTGTGAGGGCCGTGACAGGCCATGGCAGTGCCCGGTGTGGGTTACGAACACTCTGAAGTCTCTGCCCAATTAAAGCGGACTTGCAGCCCTCTCCTTCCCCTGACACGGGATAGGACTGCTTTGTACCAGGAGCACACACTCCCAGGGATTCCCTTTAAAAATATCTTCAATCGATGAGTCAATCAAGGAAAGAAAAAAGCTGTCCTCCTCTCTTCAGCTTGATGCCATGTTGCCAGTTGGCTGTGAGGAGCAGGCAGAAACTGGGAGCGATGCTCATTAATATTTCAGCACCTGACACTTTCAACCAACAGCCTCAACTAGGTCAATGTATATGTAAAAAAGTCAATGAATATCTATTTTGATTTCCCTCTAATTTGGTGTTGGAAGAGATCACTGACGATGTAGGTGGCAATCAACTATATGCTGTAACTGAAGTGAGACAAATATATTGGTGCAGCCCACACAGAGGACAGAAATCAAGATTCTCCTGTAGTTGCCAACTTTCAAGCTCCAAAAAAAGAAATGATCTTCACAATCAGGAACAATCCATAACCACATTTATGCACTGACAAACAACTGTCAAAACCTAAAACACATAAATGGGCATGTCATCATGCACAAAAATCAATTATGAGCTTTTCTTTAATGTGTTTTCTTTGCAATAAAGCGGCTTAGACTTTTAGCAGGCATGTGCATGCAAGCATCCTTTTCCACCCCTTCTTCTTCTTCTTCTTCTTTCCACCACATAACTGAATTGAACTTGTGATCAACCAAGCAGTAAAATCGACCATTAAATGAAAACAAACAAGACTAAACAAAGGCATTTTCAACAGATGATACACCTTCATGTTTGGTCATTTAAGGTCAAGTTTATTACTCAAGGCTCAGTCTTTTTTTTTTTTGTTTTGTTTTGTTTTAGCATTTGTTGTATTCTCTTTTAATTTTTTGAATGTGACCTATTTTCAACCAAATTCAAAACAATTATTTCAATTCTTCCCTCATAACAGATTCAGTGCTTTAGAGGTAGTTTTTATTTAAATTTTTCCATTCTTTTTTGGAAGTTTGTCAATGCAGTGAGGAGAATATTTTTTTAAAGAATGCCAAATAAATAAATAAATAAATAAATAAATAAAACACTGTGACTGAAGGAATGAGGGAACGTAGCATATTACTGAAAGGGTCATGAACTGAAAGGCTGTTAAATAAATGGGTACAATTGTTGGATCACCGTATTGACAACACAAAAATGAAATACCACATAATAATCAGTCTCTTGAATTCAATTAGACCCTCCACACATGCCTGTGTTTCCCTTAAAGGCCTTCTGATATCCATAATTTCAAAGAGCATCACCTCTGGTAGTGTGTCTGTTAACTTTTCACTATCAGTCTTGCTGAATGACACCTTCAGCGGACACATGCTTGCCTCCCCAGCCTGTACAAATCACGGTGAGATATTGTCACCTCATGGTTACAGTGACATTGGCCCTATTAGGACGATGTAAAATTAAAGGCAAGCTTTATCAAGTCAGCTAAAAGAATTGCCCCATCATCTTCATCCTTTGGCTGCAATAAAGAACAGTCTGTTGTAATTCAGTGGTGAAATGAGAGAGAGAGGGAGGGAGAGTCTTTTGCTGATACAACAAGCTGACAGACCAGAAGGGTTTGAATGCCCTGGATAAAAGCTTTCACTTTGGTCAGTTTCAGAATATTAATATTTTAGGAAAGTGCCTCACCTGACATAAATACGGTGTGGTCTTTAATAGCTGCCCCCTAGTCTCTTGTTTGGAAGTTTATCAAAGTGAAAGCTTACATGAAGAAGATTCTGGAAAGGTAACATAAATGGGATTAAGGAGAGGTTAAGATCATTCAGCGTGGCTGTTAGAGGGGGATATTAAATATTGATTTATCCCACTGTAATGACCGGGCAGAGGAGTGGGTCTAAGTGCTGCTTACAGACGGATCAATTCATCTTTTCATAGCAAGTGTATCTGAAGAGTACAATGCATTCCTCCCTAACCTCTATTACTAGGACTCTGTCGCTCCCCCTTCCTGGCCATTGACCTAGAGGAAGGCGTTTGAGATCAGACTCTCTGCTCTACAGTATGCACGCCTTTAACCCTAGGACATGTAAAATATTCATGCAGATTTTCTTTCTTTTTGTCTGTTTTTGCTATATCCCACCAGTACAATAAAACCTTTTACAACCCCTTTGCAATTTACCTTTTTGAAATATTTATCTAAAGGTATTATTGTCTGCAGAGGGCAATTACTTTGTTCCATTATTTACCATGTCCTCCTCGACCAGTGGAAGCTTTTACCTAGAATGCACCGGCATGCCTACAGTCATATACAGTACATTCAAACCCATTTGTAACCTTTTGAATTGTTTCCCTCTATTATGCACTGTAGCTATAATTGGAAAGGCTGTTTTCAGGGTCATGGGTGAATAGATATGGAACATCTTTGACTGTATGTTTTCACTCTCAGGTTGCATGCATAGATTCAACCAGGGTGAGGTCCTGTCATCAACGTTTATGGCCTACTGGGATCTACAGTCAGTGGGTCAAAGATGCACTGCTTTCTGCTTCTACATTTCCACTGCCTCAGCAGAAACAACAACAATCATTTTAGAGGCATGTAAGCAAAGGATCTTCATTAAATGTATTTCACCATGCCATGAGAAAGCTAATTCAGGGAACAGAAAACAAGGTTGAAAACATTATTTGACTTCCATAGCCAGCTGCGAAAAGAAGAAGAGAAAAACAAAGATCTAAATTTAAGCAGGAGTCAGGTCTGTTCTGCTGTTTTCTATAAGCTTGTCCAAATGGTTGCACTGTGAGCACAAGTGAAATGTCCAACATGGCTTGTTGCAAACTTCAATAGTGATCATCTGTAAACTGTAATTTGTAAATTGCCAGCTAATGTGCAGTGAATGTGACTTCCTTTATCTATCAGTCTTCATTACTATCAGTGGAGTGCTCATTTAATTATCAGCTTCGGCAATTTCTTTTATCACAAAAGTGAACCTGTTTTCAGGACAAAGTTTCAGCTTCTCCACAAGTATTTGTCCTGCTGTGAACATAAATCAGGAATGTCCAAATCCAGGCCATAGCTCAAATGTTTGACATTCTGATATACGTAGTTGAATCTTACCATGTTTCGAGATAGTTGTACGCCAAAATTTGCAGTTTATTGGCCCTGTAGGATTGGCCAATCCTTGAGGCGAAAATGTGATTAGTCAGGTATGTTGGATATCTTGACTGATCAACATCAATTTCTCTTGCCTTAGTTCCAATAAAATACAACATATGTGAGGGAGGTTGCGTGAGATAAAATATATTCCTCTGCTGACATGTCCCTAACTGGAATCAAAAGGTGAAAGGTCAGTGTATTAACCTATTGAACTGCCCTTTCTGCCCCACAACACCTTCCTCCTCAGTATTGATGACTACAATTGTGCATTTCCCATATCCCAAAGCTCAGCCTGTAAATATTCAAATGGAGCTTAACGTACACTGGTGCTCCACAAAATCCAGACTGCTAACCTATTGGTTATAGTGGTTATACTGTCCCCCATGTGTGTGTGTGTGTGTGTGTGTGTGTGTGTGTGTGTGTGTGTGTGTGTGTGTGTGTGTGTGCCCGCACATTAGTTTTGTTCATACCTTCATGCCTGTATGTGCTCATTTCTGTAAACCAATATTGGATCACCAGGTGTGAAGGTCATAATTCAGTCGCTTCCTACTGATGCAGATGGTATTTATCGTAACCAAGCGGTGCCATTGGACATCATGTCTGCTCGAATTTAGCCGTTCGCTCTCGTCCAGTCGACTGTACCTCTCATCAACAGGACAATCATTCTCCGTGATAGTAAAACACGAGGGAGGAAAAAGAAGCCGGCCATCCAAGATGGATGTGTGTTATTGTTTGTGGGATGACAGTGTGTTTCAATCAGGTCCTCTGTGCTCTAATCCCAGGTAGAGCTCTTAAAGTGCTGAGTCAGTTACTGCTTCATCGATCCATCACAGTGGGTTAGTAGTGGGCAGGTGTACTCCCCAGCTCCCAGGAGATGGAGGAAACACCTGCCCTGCACTGCTCGGGACTTCATCATCCCGCCATTCCTTTGTCTCGTTGTGCTGGGAGCTCAACGTCGGCCCACAGAAAACTGTGAAAGCAGCACTTTTGTGGTCGTTTGTTGCCCGTACACAAAAATTAGGGAAACGGAGAGATGGTTTTCCCTTGCCTCCCACACCCCCCCTCCTTTATTTCTCACCCAGGATGAAGGGACATACACTGAGTGGACCGCACACAACTGCCTCTGAGCGGCACAGATCACTGTGAGCTCAAAGCATTTAAATAGAGAAAGCCAAGCAGGGAAGAAACAATAAAACAATATAACACAGAGCACAACCCAAATCTTCATTTTATTATTCAGTCTCTGAGTTATCAGAATTATTACAGTTTTCCAGTAGTCGTGGAAGACAATGGATATGGAAGTACATTGAGAGAAAGCATAGTGGTTATTATTACATCTGAGAGCAGTGTGTCGGCGAGGGGTGAGAGTCTATGTTTCTCCTGCTGCAGGCAGTCAATTAGTGCCAGAGGGAAACACAGCACTCCTCTGTTGCTCTCTGCTGAGGAGCTGTAAATAAAGGTTTTTATTACACCTCACTATCTGCGTCTCTTCTCTGGACATCAATAGGCCAATGCATTGGACTGTTTCCCAGGATAATCACTTCTCCTTTACCTCCTCCTTCTTTTTAAACAAAAGCTTTAAAAAAAAAAAAAAGAAAAAAGAAAGGACTTAAAAACTTAAAAAAATGCTCACATTCCAGCATCGATCTGTATTTTGTCCGTGGCTTGTATGGGAAATCCAGTGAATCCTATCAATGCATTCGTCATGTGAACAAGCATTGACAAAGCAAACCATCTAACACACTTTATTGCTCCCTCAGAGCATTTAAAGAAAAGCTGCAATTTAAAAATCCTTTGTCCTGGCCTGTCTGACAGTATCAGTGCAAGGTGTTATGATCCCCACAGTAGTCTGGAGGAATCAGTCGATGTTAAATAAAGCAAGCTTCCTACATTCATATTCAGAGATATAAGGAAATATATCTGATTCTTTTAAAATAAAACACCAAAATTCAACTACTGTCCAATCTTAAAACGTTACTTCTTACAAATTCATCTCACTGACAGTTACATTATGAATAGTTTTTATAATATGGAAGTTTCTCACATTATCTGATACACAGACTTGATTGGGTATTTTGTCACTCTTATGTCTCCATGTAACAGATAATATTTGCATAATGCAGGCATGAATAGAGAAGTCATTTTTCTGTTTCAAATATTTACAGACAGTTTTTCAAGAGGAATTTTGTTAAATTATTTATAGACAGCAAAACAATGGCCTAACAATTTCAGTTCAGGTTCACACCCCTCCATTTATTCCTGATAAACACAGCTCTTTAACGTGTATACTATATGCATATAATACATAAGTTTTAATTCCATAACAAATTGAGGGCTCTCTTATCTAGAATATCATAGTTTCAACTTTGTGGAACTCACATGGCCGCGTCACTAGATAAACCCTTTTTCATTATAACCTGCAGTTATATTATCATTCTATTTAGAATGTTTAGCCTGGCTGGGTTTACAACTTCATGTTTTCAGGCAGTGGAAAAGAATTAATTATAATTCTTTCATATTTAATCCAAGAGGATAATCAACAGATTTCATCAGCACACATTTCAGTGTAAAGAGCCAGCATGCAGGGCCACAGTAACCAACTTTAGCTCCTGTAAATTGAATGCCGGTTCTATTTTTATTTGATGTGATTTACACTGGGTTTCCTCCATGCATGTGAACAGGAAACAGATGCTGGGAATTGTTCTGTCCCACAATTCCTCGGAGAGAGATTGTAGTCAACACCAACACATGAGATTGGCTTTGTACTTGCATGCAAAAAGGTAGTAGACAGTGACTAAATTGACTCCCTGGTTTCCCTGTTCTGAATCTCCATTTCCTCAGAGTTTCCACTTGCGTATGTCCGTCTGCCCAAACCCAGGTTTTGGCGGGCAGGCAGGCTTCCCTAATGGAGCCACAGAGTCAAGTCCACGCTTTCTCAGGACAAGGTCAGCCTCGACACCCCAGGCACCACACGTGGTGGGAGGCTGCAGTTGTGAAGAGCATCAAGTCCATAACAATATTTCAATATGCAATGATGACACAAGATAATCAAATAAAATCTAACTGCAGCGACATATAAATATTTTTAGATGCAAATTTTCCTAGAATATAGTATATAAATGCTTTAAGTAAGTAATCTATTTACACAACAGTCTCCCCAAAGTATCTTTTTGCAATGCAACCACTAATAGGCCAATAATAAAAACGTGTTCCTCATAATTACATTAATTATAGAAACAAATAGAAATAACCATAATTAAGGTATTGAGATTATTGCAGATAATCAAGTACCCAGACATGTGACACAAGGGGAAAATAGTAATTTAGTATGAAGGAATACTGTTTGACATTTACAAGGTGATATGATTTGAAAATAAAAGACCCATCTTTTCATGGACCATGGCGCCATCTAGAGGCCACTTGAAATTAGACACAACATGGTCCTTATGAGAGGTCATACGCTTGGTTTGCTTTGTGCCCCTTTGAAGGCTGATGAACGGGAGAATGTGGGTTCATAATGGTAAAGGTCATCTTGTGTTTTTCTCAACCCTAGGTGCTTTCAGCATATAGAAATAATCCATCACCATTTTATTATGTAAGATTACATTTTTGAGCTACACATTGGGAGACACGCTCCTGCTTTAAACAACGTGAAAATATTGTTAAGAAGCTCTGAAAAAATATATGCATGAGCATAATACGCTTGAAACTCGTTAGGTTTAAAGCATAAGTGCAATGATTTCCATAAGTCCTATTAACAGGATATGTTTTTCCAAATAATACATTGTATTGTTCTACAAGCAAGTAGCCTCTTCTACAGAAACCCAGTGTAAAATCCCTCCAGCTTGATGTCTTGTTATCCTAGAAATGGTTAAATATGGTGATTTTGATCAATTTATTGTATGTAGATTGCACATTTTGATGTTTTACACAAATTCTGCAATATTATAATCCTTTGATAATGCTCTGGGGTGTAAATGAAAAAAAGACAGGAACAAAGCCCTGCTGTTCACTTATATCCGTTGCTGTTGTTGTTGTCTGGAGCATTATGATATTTTGCAACCTTGCTGTTGGCACCACCAGTGCAGCATTAGTACCAATATAATCACATTAAAGAGAAACAATGGCAATCTCTTCACTTCAACACTGTTCAGTTTACTAATACACACAATAAGCCAGTGTTTCTATACACATGCAAGCTTTCACTTGAGCCAAATGATAAAAAATGAAGAGGGAAAGGTTATATTCATGTCATCTTTCACCTCACACATGATTTGCGGCCACTGGTCCCTCCCCTCGCAAGATTTACTGTACATGAAATTTTTGCTGACATGGTACTCTTCAGGCGCTCCTTAGATATATGGCCAACCATAATTTGGAGGTGTAAAATGGGTATAAAACCTGTATTAATTATTTAATCGTGGTTCTACAGTAAGTGATGCCTTTTAGCCCAGACGAGGATGTCATCCCCCTCTATTTCAGCCGGTCGTTATATCACTCATTTGTCACAGAAAAAAATTACAATTAAGACCAAGATTGTATAGTTCTATGGTAAATCAGGACAAACCAAGACTTTTTTATGAGTATCATTAACCAGTAATTTTATTCATTTTTTACTTCATTTGATGTAAATGAACTGCTAATTGCATTTAAATTTCACTTTTTGAGCATTAGACAGAGATGAAGGCCTGGCACACAAGAGCCAGATAAACATCCAAAGTGATAAAAATAAAACCTCCATAATACAGAAATAGAAAATGTTTAATTAATTTTTTCTACAAGTTTATTAAATGTCATATGAAAGTAAAAAGAAGCAGCCACCACAAGCCCACGTGTCCATAGCAGGTAGGAGTGTGTGCAGACTGTGATCTATCTTTGTGTCAGGGGGCAGTTAGGCACAAAGACTGAGGGGTGTGATCAACAACCAAACAAACATGTTGTCCTGAGGTGAGGGCGAGGAGGTGTACACAGAGCATCCATCAAACCACATCTGTGAGAGGCTGATACTGTGCTGTTTACTCTCACCGCGCTCGCTACGCTCAGCTCATCTCCTGCTTGCAAATCTCAGATGTGGACTTTCGATGATGAGATTTTTTTTTTCTTTACAGGAAAAATTGCTGCACTTCACTTAGCTGCAGTCACAAGTGTCTTTGGAAAATACTTTCAGTCGGAGAGGAAAATAAAAAAAGGCAACAGTTTCCCAAACCAGCGGTTTGCAGCAGATTAGTGTAGTGTGATTAACATGGTGGGAGTCACGGGGACAAATACACAAAAGATATTTTTAAAGATGATCTAAACAAAACAAGCCTTGCCAAAGTTTTAATCAGCTTCCTCTACTATTCTTTGTAAGATTAAATCATGGCCTGTAATAAAGATGTTCCAGAATATCCCAACACCAACTGTTAATATGTATTTGAAAGATATGTAAGTACTAGAATTAAAATTGTTTTAAAACTGGAACGACAGCTGTGAAATATATAAATTAATGTAAAAGTAAACATACTTTTAAACAGAAACAACATTACAAATGATTAATAAATTTGCTGGATTATAACCACCGGAAAATCAATGTTTGATATATTTTATTGGTGCAATTGGTGATTTTATCTTTGTGAGATAGATTTAATCACGTCCAAGTCACGTCAGTCGGGTTTTGTACATTGGTATAAGATCTGTATTGCATTATGGTGTATATCTACTTCTTCAACATAGTAAAGTTAAAATATTTCACACTGTTTAATAAAACAATATTTCCCAAATTTGATCTGTTACTTTACATCAGTAAATGCAATTAGTTACTTTGGAAATTTTAGACATGTGGTGAGGTACAGGCGTGGAATCCAATGTTCAGTCAAAAAATGGATAATGAGGCATTGGTGTTCCTTTGTCTGTGTCTCTTTGTTTTCCAAACAGCAGAAATGTGTGATTGAAATACAAATGACATCAGGAACAAAGCCAGTCACCAGAGACCTATCAGTTTCTGAAATAAATGAAGACAGATTTTGGTATGCATAGTATTTTATAGCATGACTGTATAATGTATTCTAATGTTTGCTGGACTGTAATTCTTGCTGGTTCCAGTACAGACATAAAAACCTTAAATCTAGCGTGACTTTTGGACAATATTCCCGACCATCTGCTCTGCTTCAGCAACACTGAGTTGATACAGACTTCTGATGTGAGACATTGCTCATAATATACAGAAACTCACTGCAACCCTATGGAAATTATATTATTTATATTGTCAAATTGTCCGTTTTAATGCTTGCTGTGATGCCATGAAGAAGATTGTCAGAAAGGCACTGTGCTGTCAATGTTTTGAACCAGAAAATTTCAGCTAAAATAAAATGTAATTGGGCTACAATTTTCTGATGTATTGAAGATCTGAAGGATGTAAAAACATCTGTCTCTTAATGTAGGTAACAAATGTGTTATCTCTGAGCAAATCTGGTAAATGCCAAGGAATCAGAGGAACAAAACACAGCCCGGCTCTTGAATTTGAACTATGGACGGATCATAAATACTCATCATTAACAGTGTCAGAAAAACATTACCCTTTTTATTGGGGCTGTATTTTCCTCACACACTACAATAAAGTTAATGACAGACATTGTCTAAACCATAAAACAGTCATATATTTGGAGATGCTGGTCAGCTTCAACAAGGCTCAGTAGCATCTGGCTCATAGATCATACTTCCACAATCAAGTGTCCTCATCACAGTGATATAACTTCAAGTAAAAATAGAGGCGCCTTCTTGTTTGTTTCTTCAAATACTGTTTAAACTTTTGAATATTGGAATACATGTCCTAGTAGGGACTTGTTCCTTCAGGTAAGAGACATCTTTCTAGTTAAAAGAAAAGCATATATTGATGAATCCACTGATAAGATTTTTTGAAATTGTGGTTCAGTGAAAATACATTTAAAAACATACATTTCAGAATTGATGATCATAAAAGATGAAGGGAAGCTAGCAGCTTCTCATGTAAAGTGCTAAGCAACATCTTACAATACATCTTATACATTTACAGTGAGTTCAACCCTCTGTTTTTTGTGGGTTATTTTAGATTTTCATCAAACTATAGTGACATTGTTATGGGTCACAATTGTTTTTTGCATCATTTCAGTAAACAAAATTATATTGAACCTTTTACACTCAGTAGTGCTTTTGGAAATGGGCTTGTTATGTCTGATACAGATTTACATCATTATTCTAAATCTCCCTAATTACAGCAAAATGAAATCTATTGTTGATACCATGTATGGAATGATGCACTGTAGCATCTGTATTTGGCCCCAATCGCAGTCCAGCCACGGAAAATAGTCATACATATACATATACATATACATATACATATAGCACTGCAATGTTTGGATTTATAGCAGCCAATATGTGTTGTCTTTTGTAGAGTGTGGTAAATCAAGGTATGTCAGTGGCTTGATAAAACCTTGACTGTGGAGCTGAGATGGGCACTCCTTAGAATTTGTCTGTCAGACCATTTCTCAAATTAGTGTTGTATTTTGTGTTCTATGAACATTTATCTTTTGTAATTCAGTTTAGAAAAAGTATTTTATATTGTGCTTTTGCTGTTTTTATGCCTCAGATGAAGAAAAAACGTATAAACATGTATGATTTAAATTTAGATAATTCCTTTATCGTTTGACTGGTTGCTCATGGTATTTAGTTGTTTGACCAGTAGGTGGCGCGCATTGTCATCTTTTCATTCGCTCGAAGGAGGAGTCAGAAAATAAGGACAAATTGTACAAACATAAGCTTGTATTTCTATCTGATACCATTCCTAATGTGTTTAATGCCTGCACGCATAAAAGCCTAACTTTTGTTTTTGGAATTCTAGGTTAATTTCTGGAAGGGTGAAGGGTTTTTTTTTTGTTGTTTTTTTTTTCAGTCACGTGACCTGTTTTAGATCCGCGTGCATAAAAAAGATCGCTCAGCAGCAGAAGAAGATCTGCGTCCGTGAACAACTGCAAAATGGAGGTGAGGTGGAGGGACAAACAAAACATGGTTGTGGCTAAAATGAAGCAAAACCAGCGTTACTTTGTCCCTTCGATCTACCATTGTTGAGTGTTCGCATCATGTTGCATTGTGGTTTGCGCCTTGTGTGCAGCTTTAATGGAGCGCAGCCGCTCAAGGCCTGGAAGCTAACTCGGTAGCATTGGATAGCAGGGTGTTGCACTGCACTCCCGTTTATAACTTTTAAGCGTCTCTTGTCTGGACTTTGCATAACCCTCACTGCGCAATACGAACGCGTTAAGGTTGTCCCTGTAATAACAGTGGGAAAGCTGAGGTTTTAAAAATGACCCCAGCCTTTAAAGGTAAATGCTAGCCTCGGGCTAACGCGTTGTGATTGAAGGCCTCAGCCTTGACGACTTTGTATCCCAATAAACACGAATTCATTCTTAAAAGACTTCACTACTTGACCACTACATTTACCTGCAAATTCAGTCTGGATAGGTTGTTTGTTTTTAATTGAGAATGTTTGTATTTGCAGCGCTCAGAGAGACATTGTCCATCTTAGCGGTTTATCATGCTGCAGAATGGTGTCACAGTACCACACGCTGTAAATGAACCCACAAAGCCACCCTACACACAAGCCAGAGCTCTGCTAACTCAGCTCTCATTATAGCAGCTCTGAATCCACAATAATGATACAACTACAACGCATTTAACCATTATTTCCAAATCTAGATAACATTAAACCTGGTTCAGATTAAAAATCAGACTCTTGTTAATCCATTCGGGACTGGATTATCTTGAAGAGATTCAACCTTGAAATATATGGAATGGACAATGACTTCTAAAGGTGGAAAAATAGAACGTAGCTATTTTGTGTATTTGCCAGAGGAGATGGAAGAGAGGCATCCTGAACATTGTCAATGTGTATGCACAACGTATTAGTTGCAAATATGAAAAAAATGAATTCTGGAGTAAGATGGATGAAGTGGTAGAATGTGTCATCATGGAGGAGAGAGTGGTGATTGGAGCAGACCTCGATGGTCATAATGAGGAAACGGGAGATGAAAAGAATGTGGGTAGGCATAGTGTGTCAGATAGGAATGCAGAAGCAGAGATGGTTGTAGACGTTGCAAAGAGATTGGAAATGGCTGCACTGAACACATATTTTCTGAAGAGTGGGGAACAGTGTGACATACAAGAATAGAAGGAAGGTGCACACAGATTGATCATATCCTTAGCAGGAGATGTCTGAAAGAGATTTGAGATTGTAAAGTGTTGCCAGTAGAGAGTAGAAAAACAGCTTTGAATGTGGTCTGTAAGATAATTTTTTCTTTTATGAATTGCACTGCATTGATGCCATTTTAGTATATATAGTTGTGAATAGCTATAGTCATGTTTATGATGTTTGCCATTTTTGAAAACAAAGCAAGATCATATATATTTGCAAGAAAAAATAAATGGGAGAAAGTTAGTCTTGAGCAGTTATAAAGTAAATTGAGGGTGTAATGCATAGTTATTCATTGGCAAGTTAATCATGAGACCAGTGAAGATGCAGAGCCCTACTATGATGTATGGTTAAGCGACAGTGGCACTGTCAAACACACAGGAGGCTGAGATGAAGCTGCTTTTCATTTTGAGTGACCAGGATGGACAGAATTAGGGACGAGCTGATCAGCGATAGTAAATGTAGTGTGAATGAAATTTCTTTGGTAATAACAATAATCAAAGTGCATCCCAGATGTATGTGTTCTACTTAAGGGCAAATGTTTGTGTTTTGTTTGTTTTAGAGGAGGATCAAAGTTCTTTGGCACGACTCAGTGGACAATCAGCTTCCCTCAATTAATTTGTTTTTTCTTTATTTTTAAGGACCGTGACTCTAAGGAACCTGAGCAGCTCAGAAAGCTGTTTATCGGGGGTCTGAGTTTTGAAACCACCGAGGAGAGTTTGCGGGCCCATTTTGAACAATGGGGAACACTCACAGATTGCGTGGTTTGTAATTTCCTTATAAATATTAGAAACATACTCTCAATCACCATTCAACTGCTTAAAACTGCTCTCGCTGCCATTGTGTTGGTTTCAGGTCATGAGGGATCCCAACAGCAAAAGATCAAGAGGGTTCGGCTTTGTGACCTATTCCTCCGTATTGGAAGTGGACGACGCCATGAAGGCGAGGCCTCATAAAGTAGATGGCCGGGTTGTTGAGCCAAAGAGAGCCGTGTCCCGAGAGGTGAGGAAATATAAAGGTCTCCGCCTGGAGATGGTCACGATTGCCGTCTCGCAGAGACTCGCCGAGACTCACCAACTGCTCTGTGTTTCAGGACTCTAATAAACCAGGCGCCCATCTCACAGTGAAGAAGATCTTCGTCGGTGGAATCAAGGAGGACACTGAAGAGTATCACATTCGAGAGTACTTTGAGAAGTACGGCAAGATCGAGTGCATCGATATCATGGAGGAGCGCTCTACAGGGAAAAAGCGAGGATTCTGCTTCGTCTCTTTTGATGATCATGACACCGTCGACAAAATAGTTGGTGAGTGGTTCAGCATCTCAAAATTCACTTAATCGTTCATAGTGATGTGGGTTTTAATCTAATTTAATAAATTTGTGAGAAACTGAATATTTAGGAATGCGAGGAATTATAAAGCTTTTAATGCCTAAATGTGCTCAAACTTCATGTGTGTGGCAATATTGCTCCATAGTGTCCCCTACAATTTTTACATATTTGTAACGTCTACAATAGCCAGGACATTTTAGCCATTACTACAAAATTTGGTCGGGACGTCAGGGAAACACAAAAATGCCACTGACAGCCAAACTCTAAACGTCCTTTTATGATCACTTAGCACAACAGGCCTTCCTGATGAAAATGGAGGAAGTCAAAGGGCATCGTCATGACGGCCCTCTTAAAATCTGATGGTTCCCATGAAGTGATGTGTAATTCTGCTCTACATGCTGCAATCTGCCAAAAACTTCACCAGTCTTCATGGTCCTTTCCTGAGCACTTCCATTTGCTAATGTCCATTCACAGCCATAGCGCCACCTTGTGGGAGCAGGAAATTCAACTTTTTTTGACATTTTGATGTATAATTGTTAACTCTTTGCCGATGTCAGGCTCAAATACAGTGACATAGACTTCTGACAAGTTTGTGATGACACCTGGAGAAAATGGTGACTTGTCATCAGAGGGCGTGTCTGTGGCGGCGCGGCGAATTTCAATATTTCGCCATGAAAATTAAAGTGTATCTGGGCCCAGTCTGAAGAAATAGTAATAGTTTCACCTATCGGTAATAACGTTTAAAGCATTTTATCTCCATGTACCATGGCCCCACACTTGGTGATATAATCTTAAAATTTGGTAGGGATATGAAGCACATTGGGACACACAAAAACATTACTAACCCTCATACTGTAAACGGGAAGTCCACCATTTTGTTGTAACTGAAGTTTTTGTGATGGTTTCCTCCTAGGGGGTAAGTCCAAGAATCCAGAAATTTGGCCAGTATATACAACAGACCTTCCTGATGAAAAGTTATGAAAATCTTCTGGAATAGTCAAAGGGCGTGACCATGGCGGCCCGCTGAAAATCGACGCGTCGCCATGAAACAGGAACGTGTAACTCTGTTCTGCATGCTGCAATCTGCCTAGAAATATACAAGTTTCATCACAGTGCTGCCCTGAACACATCTATATGCTAATGTCCACTCTCAGTCACAGCGCCACCTTGTGCCATAAGGAATTTGACATTTTTGACACTTTTTCTTCTGTCGTTTGCTCACATTTTCATCACACTGACACAAAACCTCAACATTGCACCTTTTTTAATTCTGTTTATTTTATTTTTTTTGAAGCCCAGAAATTCCACACGATCAACTTCCACAACTGTGAAGTCAGGAAAGCGCTGTCCAAACAAGAAATGAGCGCCATGTCGAGTAACCGGGGTAAGCAAAGCAATAAATGAGTGATACAGTGTTATTATGTGGACTGTAAGCTGATGACACCTGTATGATAAATGTCTCCAATCTGACACTTCTATCAGGCAGGAGCGGGGGATCAGGAAACTTCATGGGCAGGGGCAGCAACTTTGGAGGAGGTGGCGGCGGCGGCAACTTTGGCCGAGGTGAGTGGCATTTACATATCGACTGAAAGTGCTCCGACACTTAGAACTACAGTGACGCAAACTCATTTCACTGCGTAAACGGTGGCAGTGTTGCTTTAAGGGTTTTAATTTGAGATTGAACTCCAAAGATAAGATCAAACGAGAGTTGTTTTGATCTAAAAGTCCAAAGTGTAAGGTTTCGGTTTAACTCTGCCATTATTTACTTTTGAGAGACTCTGCCAGAAGGGGATTTTACATCAGGTTTGTATTCACGTCAAACAAAGTGAAGCACTTCCTCTTCTTCAACTCCATTTAAGGTGTTGGGCCACTTCCGTGTTCTTTGACCAAAACTGTCTGGTCGAACCAGTTAGTCAGTTGGCCGGGCTTTGGCAGGGAGGTTTCTTCTCTCTGTTCTCCTCCTCTTTGTGGAGATAATGACATAATGTTGAGACTCTTATTGTTGCGGGACTTGATTGAGAATCACCCGGCCTTTGAATAGACAGTAATGTTCACTGAAAAGCTTTTCATCGGCGTGCACTTATGGCCGACGGCTGCATAAAAAGTCTGAGGATTCAGCAATGTGTTAATGATATTTGTGAACCGTTGGCTGTCATATGTTCGACTTTTGGAAATGCCTATGTTTCATACAAATTAAACACAAGATCATTTTTATCTCTTCAAGTGATATCTTGATTTTTGGGTCAGTTTTCATAAATCCCTATTTCGCCTTCTGTGTTTCAGGTGGCTACGGTGGTGGCGGAGGGCGTGGTGGCTATGGGGACGATTTTGATAATGGTGAGCTGGTGTGTTTACCTGCAATCTGATGGCCTACTTCTGTGTTGGTGCCACTTTCATAATGCATGCTCCATTACACCGGAGCCGTTGTGTCCTCAGAGAATTGTTTTCGTTGTAAATGTGCATCTCTGTGTTGTTTCTCACAGGTCCCGGGGGAAATTACGGCGGTGGGCCGGGTTATGGAGGCGGCCGAGGAGGGGGTTATGGAGGCGGAGGTCCTGGATATGGCAACCAGGGTGGAGGGTTTGGTGGCGGCTGCGATGGAGGTTACGGAGGCAACGATGGAGGTAATTGTTTTCGCTCCTCAAATGTTGCCTGTGGTGGAAACCTGCCGTGTGACACTCCAGGGTCAGTAAATATAAACTTTAAATATCCTCAGGATACGGAGGAGGTGGAAATTACAATGACTTTGGAAATTATGGCGGCCAGCAGTCAAACTATGGTCCCATGAAGGGAAACAACTTTGGAGGCAGGAACTCGGGTGGACCCTACGGTGGTGAGTTTTCCTCTGGCGACCGTCTGCGTTACAATTGGATTTCCTCTGTGGAGTAACAAAGATATTTTGTGGCGGTCACACCGTTAACAGGTGGCTATGGTTCTGGAGGTGGTGGCGGCGGAGGAGGAGGCGGTGGCTACGGCTCCCGGCGATATTAATCAATACATGTTTTTGGTAAGTTTTCAAGCATTTTTTCGCACCACCTTCGTAGCACAGTACAGAGTGAGCCCATGAAAGTGCAGAATAACTGTGTTCTATCCTGTATCCATTCAACAGGCTTCAGTTCTTAGCAGGAGAGGCGAGGAGGTGAGCAAAGGAGTTGTCAGGAAAGCTGCAGGTTACTTTGAGGCAGTCATCTGAGAGCGTTAGGAGGAACACACAAGTCAGACATTACTGCAGCTAAATCGGAGAAGTTTATGGAAGAAGGACTGTGTACACAAGACACGAGTGCAGATGATACCCCTCCCTAATTGTGATAGATGTTTTCTCTACTGAGCAATTTTACTTTGTGCGTCCGAAGTGTGTGTATTGTGCCGATGGTATCAGGGGTCACAGTAAATTGTTTTTGTTTTGTTTTTTTAATTTCTATCTGAAGTCAATTCTATAAATCAATATTTTCTTCTTTTTTTATATATATATATATACGAGTTAGATTTCTGCTTGCCAGTCACCATTTTGTCTTTTAACCTGTTCTTTGTTCAATAGTATGAAAATATCAGGCCCTCGAGAAGAGATAGAATTCCTTTTTTTTTCTTCCTCAAGTTATTATTATTGCTCAATTTAAAAAAAAAAAAAAAAAAAAAATGTCAAGTGTATTTTGATTTTGTATGTGAAGCACAGTGTGTAATTTCCTCATAGTAACAGTGTCAAACAAATACAGTTTGGATTAGAAATCAGGGAAAATTCCCTTTTTTTTGTTCCTGACAAATTAGATTGTTCGAAGTTTCCTCAGCAGTCAAAGACCGAATAAAATTGTGTAGTAAAGTAACATGAAGTTCAGTGCGTCATTGGTTCAGAAAAAAAAAAAAGATGACATGAATTGTTAAATATCTGTTTCTAACTGATTGTGAATGAAGTGTAGCTAACACAAAACTGTGCCACCATGAACTGATGTTTTGAATTTTGTTTGCTGAAAATGTTGATGATGTATGCATCTACTTGTGCCAGAGTCAATAAAAAAGGAAGTGCTGGGTAGTCCTAGAGAAGGGCCCATACACACCTTTATGCCAGCGTTCAGCATTAGGATTAGAAGAGCCTCGAGCACCTGCAGTTGGGGGCCCCCCTCGTCGCTAGTGTGGAAGATTGCAGATGACTGTCAGACAGGACGTCTTCA
>OMNM01033975.1:0-23527 GCA_900302745.1 Parablennius parvicornis | reverse complement strand
CGCCGGGATCGTCCCCCTCTCGCCGGCCTATGAGGCTGAAGAGTAAGGACGCGTGTGCGTGCGCGTCCGGTGCGCAGCGCGCGGGGCAGACAGGCGCAGACCTTACTGCTTTTACATCATCAGCCTGAGCAAACCTTACACAAAACATTTTAGTGCCCCGGAAGGCTCCTTAATGAATAAAGATCGACAAGATATCAAATGAAAGCCTTATTAATGGTTTCCATAGATTAGCTCCGATCATAAATATGTAAAACTTGTTATCTGCATCTTTGTTTGACCTCCGTCATAGACAGTTTGTTGTGGTCCATAGCGCCCCCTGCTGCTCAGCACTCCAGTCATGGAGCTGGAGGCCCTGGGGCCCTAATGTCCCCGTGGAAACTCTGAAGTCATCCACCAGCGCGTGGAAACAATGCCAGAGCTGTGAAAACACACACACACACACTCACACAGACACACACACAAACACACACACTCACTCACTCCCTCGCTCCACAGTCAATTAAAGCATTCTGACTCTTCTATTATGGTTGAAAATAGTAAAAACAAAATGCACTTTATGAATTTCCGTTCAGTCTTATTTTATCGGGATAATAATGCAGTCATCTCAAGGCACTTTTACAGAGAAAAACCAAATAATTCCAAATGAGCAAGCGTAGGCGACAGTGGAAAGGAAAAACTCCCTTTTACCATGGCAAAACTTGCAGAGTCAGGCTCAGAGGTGGAGACTTTGTGCTGTTCCAGTTTGGTTTGGGAGATCGAAGGAGAGAAAGGGACAGGACAGACACTGGAACAGTCATGACAACGAGGGAATGACCTGACCAAATAAGGTTGTGGAGAATAACTCTTAATTGATCAATCTTCATGCCATATATGTGACAACATTGTCAAATGGTGTGATTATTATAATTAATGGGTCTATCCATCTTCTGCAAAAAGCCCAGTATCTCTAATAATTAACTAAATTCAATGTTGAGACTGTCATTGTCAACATCAGTGAAATTAAAAGTCTCCCAATATAATGACTTTTTCTGTGCTAAGTTCTAAATGTGAAAGAAAGTCTGAAAATTAAAAAGAAAAAACTGAATTTTGATGGAGGACGATACACTATGGCAAATATAAATGTCTTCTGTATTTTCCAATTGTTGTGCAAGAACTTCAGAATGAAATGTTGAAAGGATTTTTGGCTCAGTTTGGGTCTGGAACTGATGAGAATATTACAGTTATAAATGAATGCTACTCTGCCTCCTCAACCAGGATCTGGAGGAATAGAATCCTAGAAGTGAGGATCACTTTGACTATGCTGAGATATTCTCCCCCTAACCAGGTTTTGGTGGGGGTACTTCAAGGTTTTGATCAGTTCAAATCGTTCACTAATAAAAAACAAAAATTTGGATGGAAGAGATCAGATATCTTATGATCCACATCTGGTTATTGGTTTTTTTTGTTTTTGTTTTTTTTTTTGCTACAAATGCAGTTTGATTTAAATGTCATAACATTAACTTCTCTCGTGTGGAATTTAGTTTTTCTTGAATAAAGTTGTTGGGGAGCAGACTCTACAAGACAAATACGTTTTGTTGTTGGAGGATGATGTGTGAGGGAGCAACATTATTATAAGAATAATAATTTTTAAAATGTTATGCATTTTAATATTGATGTTCTGATAAGGAAATTGTACTTTTTTTATTAACTCATCTATCTGCAGAGAGTTCAATATCTCTCCCTCTTTAACATCAGGTCACAACTTGATGCTTGTCACCTCATGCATGCTCGCCCGGTGATATTAATAACATCAGTGATTACATAGACTAAGTAGCTAGAGATATATTGAAAGTTTGCTTTGAGGTGACTGATTGAGATGTTTTCTATGAGCCACATGGGGAAGACATGAAGGCAGACATGATGTTCTCATGAAGACCAGGAGCACCAACAGCCAGATATTCCTGCAGCCATAAGACTTTATACCACCTCACACATGCAATAATGAGCTCTTAAGATCTTGTGAATGTAATAGATGTTTTTATTTATTTTAATTTTTGTAATTAAATTACATTTTATTTTATTTTATTTTATTTTATTTTATTTTATTTTATTTTATTTTATTTTATTTTATTTTATTTTATTTTATTTTATTTTATTTTATTTTATTTTATTTTATTTTATTTTATTTTATTTTATTTTATTTTATTTTATTTATGCATGCACCACAGAGCACCTTTATCACAGATAATTTCCATGGTAATTTCCATGGGATTATTGAAATATTCTGATTTTGATTTAGCTGTTTACTTGTTGTGTGGCCGCTCCTTTTTTACAAGGATCAGCATTGTACATCCATCCATCCATTCATTTTCTATGACGTTTTAATCTGTTCATGGTCATGGGATTCACTCCCAGCATGGGCGAGGGGAGAGTACATCCTGGACAGGTTGCCAGTCCATAATAACTCTTTCCAACTTATTACAATACGGATGCATGACAAAACTATGTGTGTCTCAAAAACTATAAAGTAGAAGCCAACTAAAATGATGAATTTTAAATGAATAAGTATATTCTTCGGTCTTATAGTTATGAAATAGAACACAAAGTAAGTATTTCAGTGCAGTACTTCAGTAAAGTACAAAAAAAGAACATACTAGCCATTAGTGGTGAGTGTAATTAGCATCCTCCAAGGACTCTGTCCCACTCTGCACATCACAGTGATGTTAACAATAAAACCTTATGAACAGGTCACATCTGACATGGCACGATGTATAGACCCATTTATTTGTAATATTTTATCATTACATTAACAATCTACATACTGCTGAAAACATTTGCCTTTTGGCATGTGAATGTCTTCATTGTGTGGAAAACATCTTGCTTCTTTTTTGTGGGCTAGGCTGAATGTGTGGGTTGTTTTGTGTGTGTCTGTGTGTTTTTAGCTTTGATGGACATTTGTTTTCCATCTTTCCCTCTGTCCACATACTTTTGACAGTTTCAATTTGAATATTTGCTCAACAAATAACAGTTTGAAAACAAACTATAATAAAGTCCTTAAGCAGCCAATTGAATGTAAATCTTTTCAGTGAAATGCTGCACATTCACCTGTATTCACCTTTAAAAAAAAACTCTAAGATTTCCCCCTTTTTTTTTAGCTTGATTTTTTCCCTCAATAAAAAAAACATGTTGTGATCTCAGGACTAAGTTATGTTAAGCCATGTATCCAAACACACAACCAAGTTGTTGGGCTGTTACTATGTTTATTTGCTCAAATATATTTGATTACATTAGTGTCATTGTCTTTTACCCAAGTAATGATATGCTTCTCTACACTTCACTACACAGTTAGATACTGTGTCAACTGACTGTAACCGATAGGCCTATTGATAGTGATCAACATGACTTAAGATAAAATTCATGTTGTGATTTGATAAGATATTTTCTCTGTTATAGTTTGAACTTCCCAACAGTAGATGGAGGTAATCTGTAGTCTGATAGAATATTACAAGAGCATACAACTACAGTAATATTCTGGTGTGGAGTGAGCACCCCCTCTACATTGCTTTGAGTACATTTTGTATGCACATTTACAGCAATTTGAGTCTGACTGTGAGATTTGTAATTGAGGACAACATTAGCCAGTGGTAGACATTGTAGGCTGTTGGTAATGCATTTTCCATTACACATGCTGTGTATTTAACAGCAGTGAAACGTTGCTCCATTGTGAAGAGACAGGATTGAAAATGCATCAGTAATGACAATCCAGTATTATAGTGTAGGCTGCTTCAACATTGTCCATGAAAATTTGATTTGAGCAAATTAAAATGTATTTATGCTTTTTGTTTCTCTTCTTTACATTGCGTACTTTAAAAAGGCACACTTATTTCAACACTGATTAACAAAACAGACGAGTGACTGTGACTTTAAAATCCACTTTATTGTGTCTTTCGTCACTACGAGGAAACTTAAAGAAAGTTGTCAAGAGCAAAATAAATAAAATAGAATAGAATCAAGAACCGTCGTAGTTAATTTGAACTAGTCTGACACCTCCGCGTGAGTAAGAAGTCGGATCGAGATGTAATTAAGTGGCTTTTGAAACTCGTCAGGGTTATAAGACAGACTTGGTCGAGGTTCTCGCACCTATCTGTAAAGAAGCTCACACTAACGTGCAGCTCACTGTGCCACTGCGTGAAATTACACTAAAAAAGCCTCTTTTTTTCCCCCTGTCGTGCGCGCTCATGAGCACGCGTTCACGTTTGGCAGCTCCACGTCGACATTCTTCCAGCTGCATATAGTGAAGCGCTCACAGCCGAAGCGAGAAAAGGTGAAAGCGGCGAGAGCCACCTTACGATTGGAGCGCTGCAAGTCCGCACACGGACTCCAAACGCAGCCAAAAGACACATTTGCAGTGTGAATCCAGCAATGTCTTCAGCTGGCCTGTTTTTTTTTTTCCTTGCCTTTTAAGATCTAGATACTATTTTCCCCTCGTGTTGGATTGCAGTTGGTCCCTTGCGTCTACCTACACCAGGTACAGTATGATAATCTACTTTATCTTTATCACAATACTCCTGAAGCACGCCACCTTTGCTAGTGTGTCTGAAAACACGTCACTATTGAGGGAGAGTATTTTGCACTTGGCAAGTTGCTGTCACTTTATGGTTGATGGAGGGCCAAGTCTGGTAACTACCTTTAAACAGAAATAAACTTGATACTATTGGAGTTCAGTTGGCCTGTCGAACTTCATTGCTATCATATCTACAATGCTTTCATTGTTTAGTAAATAGATCAGTGCTCACAGACTCAGGTATTTAAAAAAGTTGTTAAACTCCAAAGAGAGTTTCGGGAGCCAATGACACACTCACGCTTGAGTAAAATATTCATCTTAAATATTTCAGCATAAATGTGAACTTCAGATTGGTTTGACTTTTAAACTTTGCAATACACAGATGGTCAACCTTGAAGAGACGAATATATGCATTTTAGGAACATTTTGGAGTATGTGGTGTGCTACAGGACTAGCTATTGCAAAAGCTTAAGTGATATTTATCCATTTAATCACTTCTTCAGAGCTGACTATGTGTAAAGAGACTCCACCTGGTCTACTTTACCTGTGAGACTGTGGAGAAAAACCCACCAGACAGTGAGGCTTTTTGTAGGCATAGGCTTTAAACCATGCAGATCAGAGCAACTGCTTCAGCACTCTTGTATAAATTATGTTAATCATTTTCTTAGTCATGTACTAAACATTGACGTCTATTCTGTAAAAGGGATAATGCAACATGAGCGTCCTTTCTTCTTTTTTTTTGGTTTTTGTGCTTGGCTGCAGGTTAAAGGAGCACCCAGCCATGAGGAGGATACGGTTCCACACAAGGACAAACCTATGAGGTGGCACTGTGGCTTTCCAAATAAAGTTCTGTGATACACTTAGACTCTGATTGCCTGCAGTCAGTGCATTACAGAACTTTGTTTTGGGAGTTAATACATTAACTCTGGGAAAAGAATATCTGCAGACATCTGGACAGTTCTGTCGACAACATGATTGTGAGCTTTCTGTCAAATGTATGTATGAAATATTCTCAAATAAAGTTTTGCTTTGAGAAATGTCTTTCCTTCTTTGATCATGTGACGTAAGCACACATTTCCTCCTCTAAAATGTTTTTGTTTGTAATATATGTTGGGCTTAAATCATTACTTAAACAGCACTGCTGTGTACCATATGGAAACTCTAGTCACGCTTGTCAGGTGACTGACAAGAGGTGATGCAGAAAGATAAACAGTGTTGTCATACTGTCTGAAATTACTCTGTTTTCACAAACACACTACAAAGCCTGAGGAAGATCTGGAATTTGTGTATTTATTCATCATATCGGGTAGAAGCTGCAAATTATTTCTCTCTTCTTTTGAAGAGAGTCCTTTACTTTAATATAGACTTTTCTTTTTTATAATCATGAGCTAAAAAAATCATTTTGTAATGTTTTTCTTTGTGAAAGTACCACTTTGTATAATGAATGACGTGTTGAATGTCTGGGAGGTTGGACGTCTGTGCAGACTGGCTGTAAATTCCACTCTCAATGGAGCATATGCAACCAGTCCTATAGAGCAAAGCATGCTGGGAAATGCATTAAAAGCTGCATTCATGTACTCTGGTTTTTTACAGTGCAGTTTCTTGGGCATTAAAGCCTATGCAATAAAAAAAACATAAAACGCTTCATCCATATATTGTTTTATACGTCGTGAGATATATAAATAACAAATACCCGAGCTAGAACCCAGAACCCAACCATATATTCAGCTTACTATAAGGTACCACAAGGACAAGCAGGGTATGTTGCTAAAGAAAAGATGTCTTGATGTTTGTCATACGGATTTTAAATTGATAATAAATTAGCCTAATCAATGCACCTTATTTCTAATGTGCAAATATTCCAAAATAAAAAAAGAAGGAAAAAAAGCTAAACATATCGTAATAAGCCCTAAGAAATTGTAGATGTATTTGATGAGAGTTATATCAAACTGTTTGAGAGTTTGTGTCTGGAGCCTCCACACACACCACTGTGCCCGGCTCGGTCCACACGGTGCTATGGGGCCTTTAATGCCCCTCATTTGCCTGGAACCCAGTATTCCCCACACACCTTGAACGCAGCACACTTTCCCTGTGCTGACCTCTGACAGCCGCTCATGGATCCGCTCGCTCCCGTCACTAACACGGAAGCAGCATGGCGGCCAACAGCAGCGGCGGCAGCTCCGACAGGCAGCGCGCTGCACAGCACAGACTCAGCGTAATTGCCGGGCACCTACAGAGACCTGCGGGCGGGAACGTGGCCGTCCTCGCCACGGAGTGCAAAGCCCAGGAAGCGGATGTGTCCAGCGAGGAGAAGACGGTGCCGAGGAGGAGGTACTAGGCGGCGATGGAGCGCCTGACTAGTGTCTATCCTCAATGGCTTTTTCACTCGTCGCTGAATCAAACCTCAGCGCACCGTGTGTTTGACGAGAGTTACCGGGGTGACATGTTGTGACAAACCGGGCTTCCCCCTCTCTGTTAAACATTATTGAAGTCTCGAGACTGGCGCGGGGTCTTAGTTAGCCTACTAGCTACAGAGAAGCCATTCATTTTCTACGGAGTGGGTGCGGTTTGGTTTAGCAGTCGGTGGGATCGACTTTAACTAAGTTAGTCTGCTTTAGCTTCCACTGCTCCTCATCAGATTTTATGTTATTAATATTCTGGGCCTTTGTAAAGTTCAATGAAGTGTTGTCTGCTCGTCGTTCGCACGGCTCCACCAGTGACAGTCTGGTAGACAGTAGAGGAGGTCTCCACTCCAGTCGGGGGTCCTGAGTTCGAACCCCGCTGTCGTTGCAATTTTTCCCAGGTTTACTATTCTTCCTCCAACATTAAGACAAGTTCTACTCTGCTGTATGTCTGCGTAATGAAATGATCGATGGGGAGATATTTCTGCTTATTTTCCCACGATGACACATCTTGCTCTTATTTTGATTATTAGGCTACACAGGCACCATTTGACGTGCTTCTTTTTTTAATCTTTTAGCTGGAAAGTGAGGCTCTTTAAGTGAAATGATGACAACAGTTGGGTGTAGATATGAAACTTGTTTGTACTGTTGATCTGATTGGTCGGAACAAATGGTGGTCTGACTTTCAACCTATTGGCAGCGTGGCTCCTTCTGAGGAAGTGCCTCCACACTGTACTGACATCTAGTGTCAGTCTCAGACAACAGCAGTAAATAGTACAATCACCACCAAGCGCTTCGACTTATGCAAGTTAATATGATCCAAATCAGTACTGCTACAATAACTCCTGTCTATGTTGTGTTTATTAGATTTTAAAGTTGGTGTGTGCAGTAACGTTGAGTCGCAGTGCATCACTTAGTAAGACGTTTGCTATACTGGAGACGTTCACACATAATACAACAGTGTTTTGTCTAAACTGCTGCACCTGTGTTAGTTCAGTAGATGGGTACACAGTCAGCCGCTATCATCCACAAAAGTAACCAGAAAATGGTACATAGGTATGCAGGAATTGTATAAAACAGTGTCTGATAAGCTCTTTAGCTTTTACTTTTTGTTATCTTTTGTCACAGCTGGACTGTGGCAATAACATTGTTTGGAAAGATCTTGAAGACACTTCCTCATTCAGTGTTTTGACAGATATCTTTCTTGTATGACCACTCTGCAGGTTTTCCGAGCATCAATCCTGCTATACAGGTTGCCTTCAGTTAAAAGAGCTTTTACCGCCATTCGCCTCACCCTAAACTTAAACAGACCCAGAGGCAAACTACAGTCTTTACCCTCCATCTACGTATCAGCTTCCACACTGAGATACGCCAGTCTAGAAATGTAATCTCCAGCAAGAAGAATGCAAACATCACTTGCAGTTGAAATAGTGTTGAAGGTGGCAAACTATGACTTCATTGCATTAAGAGATCTGTTCAACATTACAGGCCCTCTAATCTCTCAGTTAATTGTCTAAAAATCATAGTGAAGCACATTTAGGCAGATATATTTGTGAAATTAAACTTTAACTGATCATTTAAAACTAGACCGGTTAGGTTAGGATTAGCAGCTTGGTCACATTTTTACATCCTTGTGCCAAGGAGGTTATGTTTTTGCCAGTGTCTCTCTCTCTGTCTCTGTCTCTGTCTCTTTCTCTGTCTGTCTGTCTGTCTGTCTGTCTGTCTGTCTGTCTGTCTGTCTGTCTGTCTGTCTGTCTGCAGGATTACGCAAAAACTGCAGACGGGATCTTCCTAAAAAAAAAAAATCAGAAGATGTGTCCTGACCCAACTTAGATTCCATTAAATCTTGAGAGTGATCCAGATAACCATCTGGATACAACAAAAAATATCAAAGATCCTGTTTTTTCCCCCTTACTTAGCATTGAGCCGTTTTCAAAAAATCTTATCTCTTCGAGATCATATCTGATTGTCTTGTAAAAATTAGTGATTTGTAGGATGATGATATCTAGTAGGGTGGAAAATGTCATCCAGATGGGATCTAGAATAAGGTCAGGAAAAAATCTGGAATTTAACATTGGAAACCCCATTTACGAGTTTTAAAAAATCATAACTCATTGAATTTTCTTTTGCTTCTCTTGACATTTGACATGTATATTTGAAGGATTATTGCCCTGAATTGTGCTAAATTTCATCTGGATCTGATCCAAATTAACGATATGGTGGCACTTTGAATTTGGGAAATTTTAACATTGAAAAAGCCATTTGGAGGAGGTCTGCGCTCTCCGAGTGCTTTTGTGGTTTTTTTAATCCATTAGAAACATGTAACTATTAAATTCATATTTCTAAAACATATAGCACACTGCCCGTTGTCCAGAAATGGCAAAGAACCAATCAAATCTTTACTATGGAAAGAAATTGGGACCGACAACAGAGAGCACACTTCCATCCAGTGTGGACATACATGTAAGAGTGAAGTGTGTTGTGTACTTGTCAAGAAGCACAGAGGATTTCAGAATAAATTCCAAAAGATCAATGACTGCCTTCAAACAGAAGCTTGCTAATGACCCGAAACAGCAGGTAGTCCCACTGACCCAGTAGCATCCTTTCTGCTGATATATATGTACAGTATGTATTAAGTATGTTCAGCAGCTCATGGTAAGTATTCATTAAAGTGACTTAGGGTGTCACTCTCATTCCTGCAGTCCCTCGTAATTTATCAGAAACTCCATTCTGGCAGGTATTAATCTTAATAATGGCTTTTACCCCAGTGTTAGCATCCTGTCCTGAACGTCACATGAGTTATAGTGGATCGCTAAGTGGTTGTAGACCTGTCTTTCTGCGACGCATCTCAGCACAGCACACTGACCGCCTGCTGTATTAGAGTATCGGGGAGGAAGTTTCATGTTTCCCTGTGAAGCCAGTGATTTTAAAGAAATATCCCTTGCTTGTAACGGAGTATTTTTGTTTGATAAATTCCAATTTCACTGTCTTTCACTGTTGGTGCAGCAGAAGTCAAAGTGCTGTTGCCGTTTACATGCCGCTTAGGTGGATTTTAGAGTTATCTGCACAACTTGTTAGTCCTACACACACATTTGGACCTCATCATAAACACTGAACAGTTTTGAAACTAGCAGTGCGTACGAACATCTGACAGACACCATAACTGTAAAACAGTTGAGTGTGTTAGATGGAAATCGCTCACAGCTCAGGGAGTGTCTGCAAGCTCCCATCTGCTGACGGGTTTGTAGTTTTCAAAGTGTCGCTCGTGCTACCGTGTGAGCACGACCTTAAAGCTTGTGTGTTGATAAACACTGATATTGTTGGAGTGTCTGTCTGGAGCTTGTTGTAAATGTCCAAGTTGAGGTTAAGTAACACCTTTAAATAAATTACAAAATCTCTGAATGATTTCATATTTGAGTCAGATTTTGACTTTTAATCTGTGACAGATCTGGAGTAATTCATTTGTCAGGAAGGCTTTATAAGAACAGTCTTTTAAATAACTCAGTAGTTCAAGGACTAACTTTTTTTTTTTTTTTTTCTGTTTCAATGTCTGATACTGCTATCTCATGCCATGTGTGTTGTGCGTAGTAAGGTAAATATTTATGTTTCCGCAGGCAGGAGATTATGAAGTGGAATGGGTGGGGATACAGCGATACAAGATTCCTCTTCAACAAGAAAGGCCAAGCAGAATTCACTGGCAAAAGGTACACTTTAATAGCACACACTCCTCTCATGCTTTTTGTATCTTTTCTGTCAGTGATTCTGAGAAATCAATCGGCCTTTTAATCTTCTTTTAGTTTTGGTGTTATGCCTCACCATCCACTCTGCTTGTGTGACTTGAGGCTGCAGGAATGCATTGATCTTTTTCACAGATCCTTCTCTGAACCCAGCCTTTGAATTCAGCTGCTGTCCCCTTCCTACTCTCACAACAATGTGGTGCTACTGCCATCTAGTGGCTGGCATTTGAAGTGTTCATTGCCATTCGAGAAGGTCACCGGCTGAGTTTTTCTTTTTTTAATCCTTCCTAAACCCAGTCACTCATTAACAGAAACGATTTTCCGCTGGAGTCAAATATTTATCATTTTCTGTTCCTAGGTTTTTGGGGTTTTTTTTTTAGTCCCTCTAGAAAGTTTTATTTATATGAAGTGAAGTAAGAGAAGCAAGAGATTTAGGCTTGAATGACTTTAGAGAAGTGTCTGAGTATGGCGCCAGTTTAACACGAAGAGTTGCAGATGAGTCTGTGACTGTTTTGTCAGCGACCACCTGACTTACCGGTCTGGTTGTTTTAGGTCAAGTATTGATCTGAAGAGGATGTTGCATTTTAAATAGTTTACTTCTGTGAAAGCAGTTGCATCAAGCTGCTTTAAAATCTTCTGTTTGAAAACTAAGCTGGTAGTGCTAAGGTGATGCGCCTATTCTCACTGTTTGAAAGAAGGTTTCATGTATTTCGTGGTATTTTGGGCCAGTGCATCACGATCCCCGGACACGCTCCTCCAGCAGCTCAATTACATGAAGGTTGTAATGTGAGATCAGAAAGTCACTGCTGCTCGGCTTGTTTTATTAGTTTATACAACTAAAACATCATACTTCATTATTATGCAAGGATGTGGCTTTTCATAAACCACATAAAGATTTTAGATATTTTCACATTTGTTTCTTATCTTTGTACCGCTACTGCTAGAAATCTTCAATACACTAGACTTGGTTGGTTACATTTAATGAGTAGTTTTCTCTGTTTGTCTTCCTTCACTCCAGGTATAGACTGAGTGGTATGATCATCCCGGGTCTGAAAGATTGGTTTGAGGGCACATTTGGCGCCAGTCTTCAGCACAAAACGCCGGCAACAGTGAGCGCAGTTGGTTGATTTGTTGTGTCTTCGGTGAATGTACGGCGCATAGTCACGGCTACTAAAAACCACAATGGTTTGTTTTGTTTCAGCCCATTCTGAATAGCAGTGCTGTGCAGCCTCCCACTTTAAATGAGGCCTTAGTGGAGGAACTGAAATCCACAAGTATTCCCTTCTCTCACGACGCAGAGGACCGGGTGTTTCGAGCCCACGGTAATGCAGAGAATAGAAGTCACATGCATGGTCATCTTTTTTAATGTCTGTAATTCACAAAATCCTGTGTTTAATGTACCAATGTTGTGGTAAATGTGATCAAATGTATGTGTTTCAGGCCACTGCTTACATGAGATCTTTGCACTACGAGAGGGGAAACTCGGCCGTGTTCCAGATATGGTGGTTTGGCCAAGTGAGTTCACCAAGATGGTTTATCCCTGTTACCATCATGACGTTTTTTTTCCCCTAACCATTGGTTCATTCATTTTCTCTCCACCCACACAGCGTCACTGATCCTCCTCCTGGCTTTGGTGATTTAAAGGGTTAATCTCTGCAGAGGCAGGGATATTAATATGTATGAGTGGAGGCTTAATAAGAAGCGTCAGGGGGAGGATGGTTGACACCCAATACTCCACAGTCTGTCCGTGCACAGCACACGCTTGAATTATGATTCCGAGATTGGTTTTCTCTTGTTTTGGTTGGCACTATTTTATCATGCAAATGAGTCTTGACTGATGGCTGAAACTTGATTAGCAGTCTCCCAAATGAGCAGCAAATCTCAGTGCAAATGTAAGCATATTTTTTATCTACACTGGCACCAAATTTGAACTTTTCCAGCATCCCCGCAGATGCACTCGCATTTGATCAATAATTGACATTCCTGCGTTGTCCTTCCAAGTGGAGCTGTGTACTTTAATTGGAACTTAAGTGTGTCAAGGTATAATCCATTGGCTGAAATTAATTGGATGGCAAACCATACCAGAATATGAGCATTTGTCAGTGACTCCAGAGTCCAGCCAAGCACGTCCATGTGGGTGGGCATTGCTGCTCCTTCCACTCGCTCAACCTCCACAGTGTGAATGGATGTGGGCCCCGTGATTGGTTAAAACACATCTGTATTGATCCAGCACATCCCACCCAAGAGAGCATAGCTCAATACAGGCTTACTCCGCCCAAGAAAAGCCCCAGGCAAATAGAGATACCCGTCTCTCCTCTGGTTCCACCTACTCTAATGGCACCGGCAGCCAATATCCACATGTTGTCAACTGTGTGCATATAGCGTTACATCCTGCCTTCTATTTCCTTTGCAGTGTATTTGCATTTGTTATATGTTATATACTCTGGCAGATGGCAGCTGAAAACACTTCCTTTATCATGTTTTTTGTTTATTTATTAATTTTTTTTTTAAATTGTGTGTTTTATTGCAGACTGTCACGATGATGTGGTGAAAGTTGTGGAGCTGGCGTGCAAACACAATGTTTGTTTGATACCATATGGAGGTAAGTCATGCATACAAAGAAGTTACTGTAAAGTTTACCACATCAGATTAACTTCAATGCATGTTTGTTCTCTTTCTTTGCTTTTGAAACATTACAACCTAACCCTATGATGAATGACTGTAAAGGGTACATTAAGTACAACTGACAGAATTTTCTAATAAGTAGTGAGATTTTAGTATCGGAACATAAATATATTAACAGTAAGCTTCTTATTGAGGAAACACACTAATTAAGTCACCTGTCTTTTGGTCTCTCACAGTGTCATTCAGTACTGGTAATTCCATAATGGTTCAAAGGCTAATTTAAATATGTAATCAATAAACGCTATTTGCTCATTGATGCAATGAAAGTCATAAGCATCCAATCAAAGTAAAATAACTTAATACATCCAGTCTGTAATATTTTCTGATAAAATATTACAAAATTATGACATTTATTTTATGCAAGGTTGTCCTTTATTTACATAACGATATGGACGAGCTCATTTGACCTCTATAGAGGTGCCTCTCAAAAATATTACAAGCTATAGATTTTTCTGTTCTGTGCACAGTCAATAGACACAAACTAAAATTCTGAATTCTCATAACCATCTCTCCTTTAAAAAAAAAAGAATATTCGACTGCCTTTGTTACTTTCACTTCTTCTAAGCTTGAATTAGATAGATTTGCTAGGTGTAATCTAGGTGTAATTCAGTATTTGTCAGTATATGAATGTTTTGGTGTTTGAAGTAAACTAATCTAAAAAAAAAATTATGTTCAATTATATTTAGATTTTGACCAGGCCATCTATGATGTTGCATTTGCGCTCAGACATTAGTCATTACAACGCCTCTCAAGACGTCTTCAATACGACCATCTAACCACAAACAAGATTCACCAGCATGTCCACACATTTGTAACGTGAACTTCTCAGGGGCATTAAAAAACTCAACATAACGGCAAAAACTAATGTGTTAAAAATTAATTTTAACACATTAAAAAGTGTGACAAACTTGTGAGTTAAATAGTGAAATCTGTGGGAGCTTCACAGTTATGAATTTTCGAGTTTTTAATTTCACGTTTTTGTTCACTACAAAATTCCATATGTGTTCATTCATTGTTTCGGTGCCTTCTGTGGGGCTCTAGAATGCAGATAGTGAAGAAACTAAAGAGAAAACATTGAATGAGAATGTGTCTAAACCTTTAACTAGTAATTTATCAGCCTTGTCTTAGTTTAATATTAATTGATATAATATTAATTACACAACATGTTTGAAAGTATCTGCTTAATAATTCCAATGCACACCATTATATAATTTCTTACTCTGTCACAGTAAGTGAACGCACATGTGTATTGATGACACCTGTCATTTACTCAGGTTGGATCCTCACTTTGTTACAAGCTTGTTCACTATATACGGACTAATGAGACATTTAATGGAACTGAGCCAGTCCGTCCTGTGTTTTCTCTGCTCTAACAAGCCAAACTGTGCTGTTAAAAAAAAAAAAAAGAAAGAAGAGGCTCTATTGTACAAGTTGTTTTTCTCTCTCTCTCTCTCTCTCTCTCTCTCTCAGGAGGGACGAGCGTCTCCAGTGCCTTGGAGTGCCCCCGAGAGGAGACTCGATCCATTGTCTCTTTGGATACGTCACAGATGGTACGCAAGTGCTTGCAGCTCTAACCAGGAATAACTAATAAAGTACTGTGTCATACATTTTCAAATATCACAGGAAATTAGTGAAAAGCTTACAATTGTAAGATGAAAGTTTTGCTTTGAGAATTGCTCCATGCCAAAAAATAATTGTTTATATGGATGCAGATTTACTAAATGTATTAATATGGTTGGAATATAAAGATATTGAACTTCACAAAAACCGCAGCCGTACACTTCAGAGTGGAGCCAAAGAAACTTGTCAGTTGTGGGTTTCTTTATTTATTTACATAAAATCTGGTTTGACTGTTTATCTGTTCATTTTGGTTGAATAATTTGATGGAGAAAGTCTGTCAATGATCTCATTCAATAGACACATAGTTTTGTTTTAACTTAAAATTCTTCAATAAGATTTACTTGTTTTATTTGAACATAATTATTATTTTTGCTCCTGTTTGCTGTGACGTTACTTGTGTTGTTAATTCACACTGCACATCAGGCAATGTCAAACAGTTTTCAAGGCAAAATCAGTAGAAAATGCAGAATATTAGTGTAATGGCTGGATTAGAAATCCTTGAGTTAATTGTATTTTTTTTTCAGGGAAATTGTTTTGATAATAGATGTCGCATTGCGTTAAGTCTTGACCTTGAGTGAGGGGGTTGTAGCAGTAAGGGCGTCCTGCGGGACCAATTGGTGCAAGTTGCAGTGACTAGCTGGGGCCTCTGGAGAAGGGAGCAGGTGAAGAGACGCAACACATGAAATAGTCAATGATTGATTAATCAGTTCTTTCAAAAAGTATTTTAGTTTGTTTGCTCCATGTTTGCTTGTAGGATTCAGTGAAACAAATTCCTCCTCCTGTTATTTGAGAAGCTAAGGGGGCCACCAAGCTGACAACAGGCCGTCGTCGTCTAATTTTTCTGTTTGCCTTCACTAAAAGCATCATGAACAAGTAAAGAAGCAAACTAATCTTCAGGTTTGAACAATTTGCATAAGATTATCAGCAGTACAGTCCTTTGATCCTGTCACACATTGACGTGATATACAAGCTGTCTCCATGCTGCTAGTCCACCAGCCATTGAATTCGGGGCCGCAGACATCAGCAGCCAGAATTGTGTGTCCGCGGTCAGAGGTGAGGTGGCTCCCATGGAGGCACATGAAAGGAGCAATGTGCTAGGAACATAAAGTTTATTACCTTTGGGGGATAATTGATAGCATGTATGAGATGACCTCCTGCAGGTAGGGGTCGGTCAGCAGCCCGGCGACCTCAACTGGAGGCACATATTTGGAATCAGATGTTAACCTCAAAGTAACAGGAGTGTTGTCTCCATGCTGCAGCCTCTCTGTAAACATTTATTCTCAGACTCGGTGGAGGAAAAACGTACGGCGTCGAAAGCAAACTGTCTCCAGGGACTTCTCCTCAGAGCTATGTTTATGTCTGCGTGAGATATTTTAAGGCAGCGTGACAGATGCAGGGACAATCCGAGTTCAGATAATACACACGGGGATACACAATATATTTTAGGAGTCTGTTACCTCAAATCAGAGGTTTTACACAATGAAACAAACATTACACACTGATCAGCCCACACATAATGAACAAATATTATTTTGTAGCACCTTTTGCTCTGCGTAACTCGGATTTACTGTGTATTTCCAGACCTTTCTATCAGAACCAGCATTAACTTCTGCAGTAGTTTGAGTTACAGTAGTTTGTCCATTGGATCTGAAAACACGAGCGAGCATTTATTCTTCACATTTACCAATTTTTTTACTTCAGTGTATTTTTTTTTTTTTTTTTGGGACAAATTGTTCATTTTCTGTTTAGTATACCACAATAAAGAGATGAGTGTTATCCACTTCACCTGTCAAGGGTCTTAATGCTATGGCCGATTTAGTTGAGCGTTTTCTGCACAAAAAAAGAATTAATTGTAAATGTGTACAACCTGCTGTTTGTGTTGTTTATGACAGAACCGAATTTTGTGGATTGATGAGAAAAATTTAACTGCCCATGTCGAAGCTGGCATCGTCGGTCAGGATCTGGAGAGACTGGTAAGTGCTGCTCGTCCATCCACATTAACTCTCTGAAATACCTTCTCGGAAAATAACCGTCGCAACTGTAACGTAGAGAACGTGGGCACACAGGATCCCTGCGCCCGGTCACCTTGGTGCTCCTCGCTCTGTGGATGGAACGTGTCTTCTGAAGGAGCGTGAGATGGGAGCAGAGTGCTGAAGGGGAAAGATTAGAGAGTAAGACGGTGGTCATGAGCAGATGGCACCATCAAGCTAATTCAGAAAAATGGAGAAGGAGCGGGTGTTTGATGTAGAGGAATCCGTGAGCTGCATGTAAAGCAGACTCCACCTCTGCATTCAGACTGGGATGTTTTGATAGAGCAGATGGGGCCGCATTAAAAGCTGCCTTCCAGAGGAGTGCTGTGATAAAAACCAGGCCCGACTTTACCCTTGTGCTTCTGGGTTCATTGTTGTTATACTTTAAGGTCTTTATTATTATTACTATTAAATGTTGTGCCTAAAGATGCAATCTTTTGGGGTTACGGCTGCCCGGAGGAGACGTGGCGTCTTCCTGATGACATTCTTCCTGAAGCCTTGAGGCAGAGCAGCTGACGAGCAGTTTTTCCTCAAAGCTTTTCTTCTTTTTTTTTGTGTCACAAATGCACAAATATCTGCAGACGCACGTCGTCAAGTTAATCCCACACGACGTGACAAAAGTCATTTACAGTGTTTTGTGTTCTTCATCTGTGAAAGATGAATATGCAGCTACTATTATGAATCACAGTGATGAGGAAAAACAGCCCATCTCTTTTACATGTAATTTTTTTTAATGATTATTTGGAAAAATACCACAAAAAAAACTGTTCACAAACACATTGGATAAATACAATTTACCCTCCATGAAACAGCTTTATAGTACCATTCATTAATCAAAGAAATATATTTTACAAAAACCCACATAAACATTAAAATAAAAATTAAAATTATTTGACAAATGTAGCAAAAGGAGGAGAAAAGATTTTAAAGAAGTGAAATGAAATTAAGACTAAGAAAAGGCAGCTAAATATGTAAACAATAATATCGTCACAGAACTGCAGTATCGATGGCACTGATTCTTTTTATACAAGTTGAGAAAATGTTGCCAATTTTCTGAGCACAGCTTTTTGTAGCAGTAACTGTTATAATTTTACCAGTAAGAATAATGGTAAAGCACACAAGGTAAACAGTTCCAATTAAATCCACCTAAATCAGTATCACACACAAGGACTCACTTCTGCAAACAGACTGACCTTTAACTTTGCCAAGTAATTCACTGCGCTCTCTTTTTACTTCTTCTGGGTTTCATTTGTTTGTATCTGCCAAGCATAAAGCGAGTTTTTATAGTTCCATTAACTGTAACTTCATTTATTTTCTATTCATTTTTTCCTACGCTTGCTCGTGGTTTGTGTTGATTAATAAGACATTCTTGTGGGTTTACAACACTGTTTCCTCATATTTGGCTCACTTTTGACTACAGTAAACAAAACAAAAACTCTCTGCTTTGTTTTTGTTTTTTCATCACAGCTTAATGAGAGCGGCTACTGCACGGGGCACGAGCCCGACTCCATGGAGTTCAGCTCCCTTGGGGGCTGGGTAGCAACCAGAGCATCAGGCATGAAGAAGAACGTCTATGGAAACATTGAGGACCTTGTAAGTCATGTGACTTTTTTTTTTTTTCCCTCCACCTTCCTGTTTGTTTAAGATGTGACAAAGTTACCACAATGTGTTTAGAAAGAAAATGATTAGCAAACTTTTAGCGGACTTCAACCTCAACATTTAACTTAAACTATACATGTGAAACAAACACGATTATGCCCATGTTTTTTTTATGTGAAAGGGAAATGTAGTGATTTATGTTCCCTGCTGTGTGCTCTGATTAAATAGGTCGTCCATGTAAAGATGGTCACCCCGCGAGGCGTGATTGAAAAGAGCTGTCAAGGCCCTCGCATGTCCACAGGGCCGGACATTCACCACTTCATCATGGGCTCAGAAGGTTTGTCAGCTCTCTGATCTGATTTTAAGTGTGACCGGGACATTGCACGCACACGTGCTGTTGTGTGAAACTTTGTGCTAACGAGGGATCGTGTGCACGCCCGTAACAACCTCGTGATGAAATAGTAACATCAGGACGGTTCTCATGCCGACCGGCTCTTACACATTAACTAATGTGGCTGGAAACGTGATGTGGAGGGGTGTTTAGTTAGGAACCAGCAAGTGTCCTCTGCTCCCCATCTGCAGTGCCCTGTCCTTGTGTATGCCCACAGAGAATACTGCCATATGCCAGGCTCCCCCTACATAATGAGGGGGTTCAGAGACTCTTGGCATCACTATGTTAAACAGCTGTGGATACAAACTTTATATTCACCCTACAAAGCTCAGCAATCTGCTCCCCGACTGGACTGGAAGTGCTGCAGAAATCTCTATTTGTGCTCGTCACAAATGATTTTGCTTACAAGAAGTAAAGTATGATCAAGGCCATGCAATATTGTAAATATATATAGTATTGTTTTCAAAATAACTCTTGATAAGTTACAGCACAGAGTTTAGGAAGAACATTTAGCGCGTCTGAAAGACGGTTTACAGGAGCTGCACACATAAACTCTTTATGTTTCTGTGAAGTTTTATATTCACCCTCTTGCGTTTCAGGTGTATAAATAGGCATATTAGAGTATTTTATATTTTTTAATAAAACGGAAAGTCTTCCGATGAATGCAACTTATTTATGTTTACTAGCAGACGGGGAATTTCCAATATAAGAATTTCCACTTTGCAAGAATTTGAGATTTTCAGTTTATTAGCTAGTGAATTAACAAACATGACAAAGTGTCCAGTTTGTTACAGGATCAATTTTCAACATTTTGTTTGTAGATGTAATTAATGACTAAAAGAGGAAAAAAAAAAAGCAATGCACTCATAAATTGCAAAAAAACATTTCAGTGATATTTTGCTTGCTTACTTTTATTTGACACATGCTGCTATAACTAGTAATTGTTCAACATTATGCAACAAATTACCAAAATGTGATTTATTTATTTTTCCCCACTAAGAACGAGGATTAACCATTAACTCCTGATAACAGTTGGAGAAATAAATTTTGTCTCGTGTGTGTATGAAACTTTTTCTAACAAGTCTCATCTGGAGGAGAAAAAAAAAACCTGAGCTTTGAGAAGAAACCAGATCATAAATTAAGGTAATAAAATTAAAGATTAGACGGCTGCTGTGCTCGGTGCGCAGAGCAGAGATAGGGGAGTCCCACACGTCTCTTGGAGCACATGTTCTTCTGGGAGGCCTAACACTGAAACTAAAGAGGTCACACCCACCACATGGCCTCATTAAAATTATCTACCTCATCACCCGGAGAGCCCCAGCCTGCAGCCTGACAGTAGGCCACAGCAGCAACGGCAAAGCGCCACACTAAAAACCCTAAACTCCTCTCTGCATGATAAGTAGAAGGCATTCATTTTAGCACAAATTACTGCGAAAACCTTGAGCTTCCTATTCTGTGCACAACAACAGGTCTGTCTATCTGTCTGACCTTGAAGGAGCCTGAATGCGAAGTAGTTTTTTTTTCCTTCCCTCTCCTCCCTGTTACAACCGGTGTAAAAAACGATTGGAATGATCAATGATAATTCTATTTCCTTTTTAACCCCTTTCAGACGTGGAGAGAATAACATGAGGCTAGTTAAGTCTCGCCTAATGTCCACAGTTAAAGGATTGATTATAAAGAAGTGATGTGACCGAGGTTTTTATTTATTTTTTTCCTCAGAAATAATTTTCCTGATCCTTCTTGGCCATTAATCCCTCCCTGCACATTCTAATCCTGTAAAATGAGGTTTTTATCACACAGATAGTTGCAGTAAAAATGGCTTAATCGCACACTAGCATTTTGTTGGATTGCATCCATCCCAAGAGAATGTTTTTTTTTTCCTTTGCTCCTTTTATTGCCTCCTTTCTGCCCTCCCCCTCTCTCTTACACATTAGCTCCTTTCCATCGCTCTCCCTCCCTCTCTCTCTCTCTCTCCTTCTCTCCTTCCAGGCCCTCAACCCCTCTCAGTAGCTCCTCCCACTGCCTGTGAAGAAGGAGGAGCCTTCCCTTTGTTGAAGCCCAGTGGAGTTCCATGTTTTCCACTGGGCCACTAGGGAGCAGCATGTGGCATGTAGTGTCACATTAGAGGGCTCATTAACAACCATTACAAGCTGAGGAAGACCCCTAATGGACTCATGTGACATACATCTATTAAATGAATGTGACCGATGATAATGCCGGACGTTCAGGCATGAGTAAATCGAAAAATGGACAGAACTAATATTTGGAAACAAAGCAAGATTTTTTTTTATGGTTTTCTTTTTTCTTGTTCTATAAAATATTAGTTTGATAGAATCAGGAAGTGGTGAAAAGGCCTACGGTTTTTGCAATGCACGCAAACTTCAAACCAAAGTCAAGAAGTAGAATCTCACAAAATGGCATTTAAAATGAATTGCTGTAAGGATGAAAAGCACAGACTTGGTTAAAAAAAAAAAAAAAAGAGCTTCAGTCTTAATTTGAGGTGGTGAAATATAAAGAGTAATCCTTTTATATCAACTAACTGTAATTCACCTAGAAACTGTAAACATACTTTAAAAGGGTAAAATAAATATCTTCGGGGGACATTGCAGTTGATACACAGAGGAATCTGTTTCGGAGAGGCTCATCTTGTTACATTATAGAAACAAACCTCAAATTTCAAACAAAAGCTGCAATACTTGAGTACCTACATATAATTCTTATCATATCTTATCATATCTTATCATATCTAACTAGATCAATATTTAATCTTCAGATAGAGAAGAGGTAAGAAAAGAGAAAAATGAATTGCCAGGTCTGCCATGTGACTTGGGAGATGATTTAGGAATGACGCCCACAACTTCTCAAACAGTTTCTCATTTCCTTCTAGTCTTGAATTTAAACTCTCCACGCGCAGAACCTTTAAAATCTCCCTGCACCAGAGGTCGATAGGAAATAAAATTACATTTTGAGCCAGTGTTATGTGTGCATATGGTAGTGCTCTTCATATAGTCAACTTTAAAAAAAAAAAATTAATTTATTACATGTCTCTTAAGTTTCTTTCAGTCTCTAAGTGTACTTTTGTTGTTATTAAGGTTTAGTTTAGTTTTGTAAGTTGCATTCAAAGAAATATTGTGGCCACATCTGGTCAGAGCATGGTAGACGTGCTGAGAGACATTTTCTACCGTTTTTATTTTCTCTAAAGTTTTTTTATTTGATAGAATGTAATCACTTTTGACTTCTGATGTTCAAATATACTCTGAACTCCTTTGAGATAAGCTCTTTCTTGTCAGGCCTATTTGCAATGTGCCAGGAGAGCCGAGTCTGGTTTTCAAACAAGCAATATGACTCCTGCAGCAGCTTCGGTAGCTAATAGCTGACTGTCTTCGGGGTCGTGAGGTCAGCCAGTGGTTTCCTTGTACCTGCGCATGTGTTGCTGCTGTTGGCCTCGCAGCCTTTGATGGAGCCCTGCTTTATTTCCTCCTGCTCTTATGCTGATAAATCTCCGTCGTCCCCCCGGTGTGTGGTAGAAAACCAGAGTCACTGAGTGAAATGTGAGACAAAGGTCAGGCTGTGGGACCCTCGGGACATGAAGCAGAGCTCTGGAAAATGGTCTCGAGTTGCTTTCTCAAAGGGTGTGATCACAATAAATCGTAGGAACTTTTCTGGTCACAGATTGTGATTTTTTTTTTTTTCTTCTTCTTCTTCTACCTTTCCCACAGGGACGCTCGGGGTGGTCACTGAAGTGACGATGAAGATTCGTCCCATGCCAGAGTATCAGAAATACGGCTCGGTGGTGTTTCCTAACTTCGAGCAGGGAGTCGCCTGCCTTCGAGAGGTTGCCAAACAGGTAACATGTTGAGCTTATTGCTTCATCTTCACATCACAGACTGGTGCCTTTGTCATCTTTTTTTTTTTTTTTTTCATCTAGAGCACCGAAATTTGAAATACATTTGTTGATCAATGTAGGTCAAGTGAAATGAAACTAAACAAGCAGTTGTTTGTATTCACTTAAAAGTGCAACGCCATCTGATTTTCCCTCATCCAATTTTCCCTGAAACATTTTGTGTCCACTTGTGGCTGCAGTATTTACGGCTGTTGTCTCACAGCCTCGACAGACAAAGTCCCTATTTTTTATTTTTTTTAGAGGCTATTGACCACCTGCGCCCAATTATCGCCTGCAGTGTTGGCGGTATGTACGGCATCGCTGGTTGAAATCGGCCTTTAGTTCATTCTGGCTGCTGATTCGATAAATTCACACATTTACTCCTTTTACCACTTGTTTTGCTGCTTTTGTGCAAAAACCAAAACAAACAGGCTGAAAATGAAACATTAGAAAATAATCTCCATGATGTCATACTGCGTAGCGAAAAGCAGATGGAAGTGGATTCGTTTTTAACGAGTTGTGCTTTTGTCCTTTTCGCTCTTCAGATCTCATGATTAATAAAATGTAGAGCATAAACTGGAATTATTGTGTTACCACACAAGTTTTGATATGAATCCATTTAAGTTTAGAAAGATAT